>VDFB02177136.1:0-24238 GCA_007258455.2 Sequoia sempervirens | reverse complement strand
ACCTAGTAGTTTAGAAACTACATTCAATTTCCCACAGATTCTATTCTTACATGTTTTTGAAATAATATAGATAACTTATTCAAATTTTTACGTCAAGTTGCCTAACTCTAATTTTTCTGAATTTCCATAGCCACTTAAGGGCCTGTTTGGCCCATCATGATCTTGCACATACCCTTAAAGAAATGTGGAAATTGAGAACTTAGAAATGCATGCAAAAGTGAAATTAAAACACAAGCACACAAGCACTTCTTGAGGAAGTGTGAAAATGAACCACACACAACACACCCCTTGATTATTTTTGTTTTTCCTCCAATTTGGAACTTTATAGAATGAGTGCTTGTAACTGACCCAAAAAAAGACACGATCAGGCACTTTATAGAAATAGTGCATTGGCAAAATAAACTCCCCCCTTTTACAAAATTCAATAATTGACGATATCAACAAATTTTGGTAGTTAAAATAAAAAATAAAAATTAATATTTGTAATAACATTAGTTAACAAGTATAAACTTTCAATGCTAATTATCACAATTGACTATATAAAGGCAACCAGGTCAATGGAGGATGACATCGATACCAAGGATGACACCGTGCCAAGTATGCCAAGTTGACCAAATTTTGTGGAGATATTTGGGAGACTTGCATGCCAATCTTCACACAGTGAGCAAACTAAAATATTTCCCCCTACGATGAGAAGGGTGAGCTAGGAGTCGAGGTTGCAAATTGATGGTCGTAGCCAAGCACAGGTCTCTGTGCAAAATGCCTCTTTGCAAACAATCGCGCCTCCTCTTCTTTGACTTGTAAACGCCCCCTCCAAATGAATTTTGGCCAAAATCAAATGGAGGATTGCTACAGAGGATTATGGGAGGAACAAGTACAAATTATTAGTCATCTCCCTTCACTAGATCACAACGCAAGAATGAAGTGGGCGCTAGAGAATACAAGGCGCAGGGGTTTTTGCGTGGGCTGAAGGAGGGCCCAATCTACAAATCTTGGGTCAAAGTCTTCAAATCACGTCTTAAATCGCTTATAATTATTCAAACCCTCTAATGTGGGAATTTTTTGATCTCTTTGTCTCGCCTACCCAACAAACACAATTGCAGGTTGCTAAACACAAGTGCGGTTTTCATAGAAATAATGAGCCTCTACAAATTGTGTAGGCTGAGTGACCAAATCTTCAAGTGGGTTGAGCGACCAAATCAGCAATAGGAACCCGCAGGTCAAACGAGATGAAATCATGCCTCAATACCTTCTAGTGCCAAATTCATCCTAAGTGCAAGTCTCAAGAGGACTGGTAGACACTTGATCAAGCTGCATATGATTCCGTTGGAGAGTCCAAAAGAGGACTGTAAGTCCAAAGGCGTGGGAGAGAGGAGCAAACAGGCCTCTAAAGCCAAGAATCAGCTGAACAGAAGAACCAAAGGAGGCACAAGCCATAAAGATCCTTGACTGTTGAAGATGGTCATGTTGCAGAAGGCGTGTCAAATGCCATAGAAAGAAGTTGATGCCAAGTGCTGACGTAGTTGAATGGAACACCGAGCAGAGAGTAGTGAGAAGAATTGACGAAAAAGGGTCATGGGTCAGCTTTTGTGCAGACCCCGATACCAAACAGGCATTGAGTCTCCTCTTCCACGCCCAAAAAAAAAATTCCACAAAAAACCAAAACAAACAAAACAACAAACAACAAAGAAACAACGCCTGACAGAATGAGGCACGATTCCTGCCAAATGGGGGTGAGTTGCACAACAAGCAAATGATGGTTCGAAACTAATCCAAGAAGCTCTGATACCATGTCAATTTCCAGGATCATGGATTAGACTAACAAACACATGAATTGTAATACAAACAACCTAGTTTATTAGACAGTCAGGTGTCTCCTTTTAAAGGAGAAATATCCAAGTATGAGGTGTTGAGGTGTATCAACACCTCTCCAATCTATAAACTAGTTAGGAAAAATATCAGAAAAAATATCAGCTTGCACAATAAATGCCTAAGTAGGCTTAGTTCAAGATATGTGTATGCAAGCATTAATGAATACACTGACAATAATTTCTTAGGAACAACCTTGACAATATTAGGCAACTAGGAGAAGGGTTCAAAACAACAAGAGAAGAAGGTTGATCAAAAGGGAAATATTGAGCCCTATAATCCATTAAGAAAGAATGATTTATCGTTGGAGAACCATAACACACTAAAATTATCATTCCATCCTAAATCTCTCCACCAAGACTCTTAATGGCCTCATCCACCCCGTTTACTTTTTTTATCAAATTAAAAAATATCCTTTAGAAGGTCTAATCTTCTTTTCTTTAGAAATAAAGATTTCAATTATTTTTACATGTTATTCACATAAGGAATTAAAACCTTGTACTTTTATAAAGAAGTATTAGCTACAAAATAACACAAAGAAGCATAATATTCTATTTGTCAGCATCAATTTTTATGGAAGTTCAAGAGACATTCTGAATATTATATATATGGAATGTGGGAAATAAAAACACATAGCGCATGTCATAAAATTTAGAATGTATTTCAAATTAAAAAAAAATTATATATTATGTGGAGAGAATGATAATGGAAGCATATATGATGAAAGAGGTGAGAATGATAATGAAAGCATATATGATGAAAGATGTATTGGAGAAATCAAGACATTCAATAAGTTAAAATATAAAATTTATTTAAGCAATACACATTAAGATGGATTAAATGAATAAATTAGAATTTTATATTTATCTAAAAAATAATTTTTAGGCGTATTTGACTTGAGGGGTTAATCATCCCACATTAATGGGTTACACTTTTTGGCCAAACTTGACATTGAAATCAACATTTTGAGTAAAATCTTCACTTTTCAACACCTATAGTAGGTAAACTGTTAGGAATTTTAAGATGATGCAAACTACTAATTTGTGAGATTTTGTCTATAGATTTTAAATGTATTTTTTTAAAATTGAAATTAAATTGTAATTTTTTGTGTCTCCTTAGATAACAAGTTTTTAATAGTAAACAACATTTTTAAAAAGTGATGTGTACTTTGGCTTGCAAAAAAAAATTTCTACAAAGTTTAAAATTTTGATTCTTTTGAATTTAGGTTGGTAACACTGATATCTAGTGATTGCATTTTGTTTCATAACATTTTGTTGAATATTTTTCTTTTAATTAAGTTTTGAAGTGAAACCAATTACAATTTAGACATAGGTGCACTTCAGCTCACATAACTTTTTTTGTATGTATTGAAATTCATTTTTTTTGTTGGAATGAAGACATTAATACCTAGTGCATAGATATTTTTCAAAAAAATATTCCACTATTTTATTCATTTTCCACAATGGTTTTTCACCGAACTTGATGTTCAGTGAAAAACCTATGTTCTACAAAACTAAAAAATCAAAAATAAAAATAAAATATATCAAATTTATAGTTGTTGGAAAGCTCATTTCAAAGACAATGGTTCTCCAACTCAATTTATCTATTTGACTCCATTTGCACCTCCAAATAGAGCTTTGAAAGTAAAAAAATGCATTAATTTTCCAATTAAAGGGGCAAAGTAAAAAAAGAGAGCGTTCATTCAAACCCCCCTTCGAATGAAGGGGGTTCAAATGAAAACCCCCTATATGGCACTAGTCAAACACAAATTACAATGTTTCAGCTAAGGTTTACATATTTTTGCTAAGGTTTGATTTAAATTGCATTTACTTTAAGTGGGGGTTCATTCAAAGGGGGAGGGTTCATTTGAAGGCTTTGGATGTCATGCATGATTGAATTAATCCCCTTCATTTGAAGGGGTACCTTCATTTGAAGGGTTACCTTCATTTGAAGGGTTACCTTCATTCGAAGCCATTTTAAATTTTTTGATGGGAATTTCTAATTTTTCTTTGTGCAAAAAACCGTGACCCACTATTGTGGGTTCACTGCTATAATAATGAATATTACATACCTTGCATTTTTTTCTTTTATTTTATGCCCACTTTGACTAGGTTATAATTTCTTATGTAATGAAAATTGTACAAGTGGCATGATTTTTATTGAAAGATGACACATAACCAACAACTTAATCCCATTTGTACTCATTTGAAGGGACTAGTGCTAATCTACAATTTTACCCATTTCTTATCAAGTTCAATTTTTTTATTTAAAAATCCAAATTTAATGTTGACCTAACCATTGCTATTGTTTAATATATGTTAAATTGAAGCACTTGTCACCTTTAGAGTTATATTTAAGAGCTAACCATACTTCACTTTTACACATTTGGTATATAACACCTAGATATCATTTAAAGAGAATATAGTATTAAATTAGGGAATTCACTATTGCATTATTTGCTTGCATTAGCATTTAGGTAGATCTCTACATGTTTGCTTGATATTTTTTAAATCTTTGTTCATAGTTTAAAAATTAGCACATCTAGGGTTTTGACTAAAGGAGAATCAATACTTGTCTAAAAGGTTCTTTGAAGATGATCCTAAACATCTCTAGTTAGATAGAGCATATCATAAGTATTTAGAAAAATCAATATATAAGAGTTGAGCAAATATCAAATCCACAAACAAAACTTCAAATCCATAGGCTTGACATAAACGCATAATTTGCAAACCACATAGTCATGGAAGTGACCCATATGATTTTCAGATCAAAAAGAATTTCTTGTCATTTATGTTTTTCCCATATATGTATCAACTATTTTTATAAAATTTTCACAACATATTTATATTAGATTTGTAATTAAATATCTTTATCTTATTTACTTAATTTTTACATTTGTTTAAGTACATTACTCCATGTAAAACTACTTTCATCAATTATTAATCCTACAATAATTATTTAATTGTTAGACTGTTAGAATTCATTTATTTTAAGCTAATTAAAAGAGATTTTATTCTTTCATTTTCAAAGAACAAAGATATTTTTTTGGAAGTATTGAAATATTTTTTAATTTTATATTTTCAATCATATTAAAAATAAGAGAAAAGATTTTATTCTTTCGTTTTCAAAGAACAAAGATATTTTTTTGGAAGTATTGGAGAGGACTCCATATACCTAACTTTATTGACATTGAAGATTAATATAAATAAATTATTCATAACTCTATCTTGAATGTAAATAAAATTATGTCACAATAATAATTTAATTATATATTAAAATGTTTGCTTTGTGTGCTTCCCATCTGAGTATGTGGTTTGAGTTATATACCAATCTGAACCGCACGCGCATTTGACAATCTCGGTAAAACATCCAATGATTATCGCATCGCATATTAAGAAAAGAAAAAATGGTCTGTGTGGAAAAGGAGTTGCGTATGCGGATGGAATATGATGCAGAGGAATTACTATTTATCGATGAAGGCAGGCAAAAAGAAGTAGCAGAGCAAAAATGGCGAGTGGAAGTGCACATGTTGTAGCGTTGGCGTTTCCTCAAGCAGGCCACACAAACCCCCTCCTGCAATTCTCAAAAGAATTGGCTTCCGCAGGCGTGCTCATCACTTTCGTCAGCTTCGCCTTTGACCACCACAGAATGGTGAAGGCCGAAAAAACGCTCCAACGCCTGGGCATACGTCTTCGGTTCGAGTCCATTCCGGACCATCTTCCGCCTGGAATGGACATCGTTTCAGATATTCTTTACATTTTCGGGCACTTACAGCAGATAGAGGGATCCGATTTGGAAGAACTGATTGAGCGCCTAAACGTAAGGGGACCTCCTGTGACATGTATCGTTCATGATGCGTTTATGCCATGGGTTGCGCAAGTTTCGCTCAAAGTAAACATCCCTCGAGCTCTTTTCTACACGCTGTCTGCAACTGTTGGGGCAATCTATCATCATTTTAAATACGGTTTGTTTGTTAAATATCTTGACCTCTTTATTAATACATAACAAAGGGGTTGCCATCTCCCAGCCGTAGTGTTTTTTTATTTTATTTTAACTGTTCTACGGGCTAGAATTTAAACTAATTTTCACTGGCTCGTTAACAACTCATAAGCTCTTTAAACTCTTTAAGCTCTTCCCATTTTCATTTTCGCGTCCCTATCTGCTCAAACTTAAGGTAAACTTCGCTTAAAATACATGTAATTTTTTTTTGCTTTTGTGTTCACAGTGGAGAAGTGGAATAACTGCGAACGGGATTCGAAAGTCGTTGTTGTCATTCCGGCTTTAGGCGAGTTGGGAATGCCCGATTTACCGACGACGTTTTTTACTCCACTTCTCACGGCTGGTTGTCTGGACGACAATCTAAGTTTCGTCGAGAGTTTTAACGGCGCTTCGTGGGTGATTTTGAACTCGTTTGATGAGCTCGAAGGTAAAGCGATCGATTACCTGAGGGAGGCAAATGTTCCCGTTTGTACGGTGGGCCCACTCATTCCCTCCGCCTTTCTGGACAGAAGAAATAGCGAGGACACAGAGTTCGGCGGCAGCCCGTGGGAAGAAGAGACACAGGGGTGTATGGAATGGCTCAACTCCAAGCCTTCTCACTCTGTTGTCTACGTTTCCTTCGGCAGCATAGCCACCATTACTACACAACAGATCCAGCAAATAGGTCGTGGCTTGCAGAGCAGTGGGCAGAATTTTTTGTGGGCGATCCGTCCCTCTGCAGGGCAGACAACGGTGTGGGAAAATTTTTGGGAGGGGTTTGAGGAGGAGATTGGAGATCGAGGTTTGATTGTAAATTGGAGTCCTCAGCCGAAAGTGTTGAATCACCCGTCGGTGGGGGCGTTTATGACTCACTGCGGATGGAATTCGACGGTGGAAGCAGTGAGTGCTGGGGTTCCGCTGCTCGCCTGCGACCTCCAATTCGACCAGCCCACCAATTGCAAATCAATCGTGGACGTGTGGAAGATGGGTGTTAAATTGAGGCGGACGCAACATGCCAACGGTGATATGACGTTTGAGTGGGATGAGATTGAGAGGTGTGTGCAAAGAGTGATTTGCAGCGAGGAGGGCGCAGAGCTCCGAAAGAACGCAGTGCAATGGAAGGAGTCGGCGAGAAATGCGACGATGGAAGGCGGTTCTTCTTGCTCCAACGTTGACGGATTTGTTCAAGCGGTGACGAAGTGATGAATGAATGAATGAATGATTTTAATTACGTCCGCGAGACCAGCCAGTCTATGGGACCCAAGAGATAAAAACCGGAAAACCGCCTTTGCCAAAACAACAAAACCGCTGCACCAAACTACCTGCTGTTGTTTTCAATCTCTTTGCTGATTTTGTTTCTTCTACTGTGAATTTTGGTCAAGTAACTTGTTGTTTTATCAATCTTTTCCTCTTCAAACAAAGCCGCTAATGATTTGACTTTTAACAAATCTGAGTAACAATATCGGATGTCCTCATAAGCTTGGCACTCCATAACGTAGTGCCACTCTGTCTCCACTAAACCCGAAGTGCAGAAACAACAGATTCTATCCGACCACCCCTCTTTGGGTATTTTCCATCTGCCTGTTTCGCATCTCAAACGATGCGAGCTAGTTCTCAATTGAGCTATCAACATTTTAGCCTTCCATTTTATATCTGCCCCTATGTAAAAATTTTGTTCATGATCACAAGTAGGATTAAAATGCAGAACATAGTGCTCACTCTTCCGGCCAAGTTGCTTCAACCACATGGTGTTTTTGACTTTCTCTTTTACATACCTTTTCATCTCGACTTTTTTGCTTGGACACTCTTGTATGTTGATCCCCCATTTTCCCATCCACTTGACATTTTGTTTCATCCACGTGTTCTTCCTTCTAGTTAATTCTTCTTCCACCACAATTTTGGGCCAACGATGCTCTTCCATATTCTCTATTCTTTGCAAATAGCCTAATAAGCGAATTAACGCTGCCATTTCCATTGGAAAGGCCCCAGCTTCAGCTAAAACAATCTCATAAGGGACCGTATTTTTTATTTTGAAATTACTTGTGATTAAGTGTTTTTGAAGTCTTTCTATTTGTTTCCATTTTACAGCTGACGTGCTGCTGCCCCAAACTTCGCAACCATAAAGAACCACCGGGGTAACAAGCAGCCCAAAAAGCTTCTTTTTTGTTCTCCAATCCCATAGCTCAGCTGACCTACATCTATTTTGGAGTAGGTAAAGATCTTTCCAACCCCCTTGAATTCTTTTCGTCCTACACGCCTCCCAATTGAGATTGTTACAAAAATCTAGTCCCAAATATTTGTATTCATTCACCACCTGCAAAGTGTTTCCCTCAAACTCAAAATTTATTTGTTTTTTGGCTCTTTTCAACGTAAATATCATGACCTTGGTCTTGCTGATGTTGACCTGCATCCCCACATCTTGACAGAAAAGTTCCAAAGCTTTTAGGTGCTCTTGAAGACTATTTTCAGAATTTGCCATTAAAGTAAGATCATCCGCATACAACAACAACTTGATCACATAAGTGGCCAAAAGAACACCATCACCTCCCCGTTTGTCCAACCATTCTTCTAACTTGTCTATGTATAGCCCAAATAAAGTAGGGGACAAAGGGCAGCCCTGCTTGACTCCAATGTCACTCCCAAAGCACTCGGAAAGACCTGCCTTTGTTCTAATTTTGGCCCCCACCTGCTCATAAAGCCTGTGGACAGCAGCCCTATATTTTACTGGAATCCCAAGTTGTTCCATTCTGTCCCAAAGTTTATTTCTAGGGACAGTATCGAAAGCCTTTTTGAAGTCAACGAAGCAACAGAAAACCTCGCCACCCTGTTTATCCCAAACTTTTTCAACCATGTGCCTGAGGGTAATGCAGTGGTCAATAGTAGAATGTTTTGGTCTGAAACCTGCTTGCCCTTTCGCCCTCTTACCCTCCTTCTCAGCCCAACGACTGATTCTTCGCTCCACCATGCTCCCAAAGAGCTTCCCAAAAAGAGGGTTAATCATTATGGTGCGATAGTTTGACGGGTTGTTGACATCTCCACTCTTGTGGAGAGGGATAACAACACTCGTGGTCCAGTTTGTTGGGAAACCATGTTGAATGACCCTATTGAAAATCTTTTTGATATGTGGTGCCAAGAGCTCTAATCCCCATTTCAAGTATTCAGCTTGTAACCCATCAATATCTCGAGCCTTGCCCACCGCCAAAGCTTTAATACCACCCTTGATATCCTTTGTGGAGAAGAGCTTATCATTAGAATTAATTATCGGAGGGTGTGTTCTTTCTTGGTCTCTTTCATACAACTTTTTTGCGTATTCTAGCCATTGAATGTCCGTAATATTATTTTCTGTAGTACCTCTAGTCTGCTGCAATTCTCTCCAAAAATCCTTTGGATTGTGTTTCCCAAGAAAGATTAGCTCCCTCCTTCTTACTATCATGTATTCCTCTTTTTTTGATCTTACTAATTTTTCATACAATTTTTTGTTTATTTGTTCGCAGCCAGGTATTTTCAGCCTCCTTTTAGCCACCTTACACTCTTCGTCGTACCATGGATTCGCTGGAAAGCTATTTTTGGAGCCTCTTCTACCCTTAGCCTTTTTGCAATCTATGAGAGCCTTGTGCATGATTGTCATCAGTTTGTCGCTATCTATAATGCTTTGATTTTTAGTTGGGCTGCTAACATTTTTTATTTCCTTTAACTGTTTTTCCAGCATTCTTTTAAATGTGTTCTGATTCTCGTCAGTTATAAGAATTTTGTCTTGAAGGTTGCCCCTTTTGTATGGCTGCGTATAGACTTTTTGCTGGACATTGTCTTTCATACTAAGCTTTATATAAATAGGGCTATGATGAGAATCGTAAATAGCTTTTGATTTGATTTGCTAATACCGCCCAAGTATTCTAATATAAAAAGTCCTTTGTATCCATTATCGTTGTTTTTTTTTAATTATGAAAAGTACTTATAGTAGCTAGTTAAATAGTTGGCAAAATATATATATATATATAATATTTTTTAAAAAGTTTTTTCTATAATGTTTAATAAATATTTTTATTTTTTTACAGTTTTATATGTATTGTAAATAAAAGAATGTTGTATAGAATGTTTCAATAAAAAGTGAGTTTATAGATAATATTTATTATTTTGGGTAAGTTGAACTATTGAGAAAAGTATATTTATTTCTAAGAAAGTGTTATTATCAAATGAAAAAATTAACTTGATAATTTTTGTCAAAAACCTCTAAAATAAAATGGAAGCTTCAATATATACATAGAGATCAACAAAATAACAATTGATTTTTTTAAATTATTCATTGATTTTTTCAAATTATTCATAACATGATATAATCTATTGTACACAAAATAAGAATAAATAAAACATTACAACTATTTGAAAAAATATTTCAAATTATTAGCAAAACTATAATCAAATTAATATATGCAAAATAAAAATATAATTAACACATTAAAACTATTTGATAAAATGTCTCAAATCATCAATAACTTCATTCAATACTTGTAATTCATAAATAAATATACCAAAATGGATATAATCAAAGCAAGAGCCACCACTAAAGCTCTAAACAATCACCAATGGCCATCTCTTGCACATGACTCTTGTTTACCATTTCACAAAAGGAAGAGGATATCATGTTATAGAGTGCACCTTGGCCAATATGAATCCATAGACTTCCTTCTCAAAAGAATCAAGGGAAAGATTGAAGTCATTTAGAGAGCCACCACACATGCCAACCTTGGCTTTAGGCGATAAGCATTTTACATCTTCAAACTACACAACGCTTTGAGGGAGAAAACACCCCCACATACCAACAACCAAATTCAAAATCATAATCAGCAAACACAAGATCTAATTTCTCCTCAAGGATGAGAATCTCTAACATAAAAGAATAAATTATCTAATTGCTTCTAGATTTGATTGTGTGCTAGTTTTTGCATCAATGTTTCAGATCACACTTAGATAATTCATATGGATTGTGGAAATCTAATTACACTGATAAAAGAATGAGCCAAAAATTTAACCATGTCTAAATCACAAAAAATGTCCATAACATTGAACAAGAAGATAGAGACCACATCACTACAGAGGTTATGCTATGGATACCCCACAAGAATATCCTAGCCAACCACCTTTTGAATAGCACTATCAATTGAAGGTAAGCCATTAATACAAACTTTCTTAAGATTTTCCAACTCATAACGATCTAAATGTTGCATCTGCCATTTTCATGGAGGAAAAAAAATCTTTGATTAAAACTCTAACACATGATAGAGGGATAAATAATTCTGAAATAAGGAAGCTTATGACTAGAAACTAGAAGTGCTTGTAGAGGAACCAAAAACTTCTTGAATTAAAATAGAACTTCAACAATGTATCCTTAACATATAAGGATGTAAATTCCCTTGAAAAATCACCAATATCTCTGAAATGTGTTGAAATTCATCCAAAATGAGTTCAAAAGGCCACCAATAAATGACATGCAATTAAATTAATCGATCTAAATCTTGTGAGAAGCTAAAAAGATGAAAGAGAGTGTCTTAAATGGCCCATCATATGTTTGTCAAATAACCTTGAATACCAAAAAACCATTAGATAAAAAGGAGATTACCTTGCAAATCCTGTGAGGAGTCACAAAATCCCCTAATATAAATTTTAATAACACCTCAGTGTACATGATAACAATCATGAACCAAGCATCGTTGAATCCAACCCACGTGATTGCCACGGGGTGAAACATATCATTAATAATTTAGAAAACCCTTGATACTAACACCAAGTTTACAACATGTAGCCAAAAACATTAATGTTTAGCTAGCACTAATGTCCTCAAGCAAAGCATCTCCCCAAAACCTCAAGTTTGAATTAGATCTAAAAGGTAAAAGACCATCAATTGCAAAATTGGCCAAACTTGTCTACCAAAGAATTGACCTCTTATAATGATGCAAACTTGGCCAACCTATCTACCAAAGAATTGGCCTCCCTATAGCAATGCTTGTAATTGTAATCAAAGAGTTATTTGTTCACATATGTAATTTCTCCCACCACCAATCGTTAAGACAAAATTAAATGAATTATTCTAGAAGGAAACAAAATACAGATAAAAGAGAGAAATATTAAATATTTGTTAGTGATTTATCTAATGTGACAAGTTAGTCTAAGTTCTAGCATCAAGTGTTTAGCTGATCAAAATGTGTGTATGATCATGAGATGGAGAGAGAGTTGAAGGTTGTCGCATTCCAAGAATTTGTAATGTTTATATCAAATGATCAATGACAATCAATTGTTGTTGAAGTTTCTATATATTCTGAAATTGTCCAATCTTCATCCACCACCAACAAGTGGTATCAGAGGTTGACAGTGAAGCTGCATACATAAAAGAGCTCGCAAGAGTTTTCTACTGCCGCCAAAGGTTAAAGGAAGATTGTTTACTGGCATTAAAAATTGTTACCTGTGTGGAAGGGCTGCCCAGGCGTAAGAACACATCTCAACCTGTTAAGGTGTCATAATTTTTAATCACAATTTTTTCAGAAGACGGATTGGTGGAGCTCAAGTTAGATGAGGTTGAAGTAATGTAGATCCAAGAAGATCAAGGGATCGTTGAAGGAAATTCGCAAATTAGATTAAGGGTTTGATTTGTCAAAATTTCCAATGTTTAAAAAGCCACCAAGGAGTGGAAGCAGAAGCTACAGGAGCCGCCAGCCCATCATTAAAGGAGATTGCAGAGTTATTCAATGAAGTTAAAAGGGATTTCAAATTTGAGTGTGCAGGTCTTTTGGAAAGTCACCAAACAAAAAGATCGTTGTTTATGTTTGGAAGCCGCTGTTTGGAGATTTTGGAGCCGCCAGTGTTTGAGAGAAGCCACCAAAGACAGTTAAGTTGCCATATAAAGGCAGATCGCCGCTTGGAGCTGCGAGAGGAATGCAGATTGTGGTAAGCTACCACCTAGTCAAAAGAGTCATCAAAGGAGAGGCCGTGAATGAGAAAAGGAGCCGCCATCGCCCATAAGAGTCGATCGCAGGATAGGGAGGAGAAGTTTCGCTCCAATTAAGCCGCACATCTGAGTTTGTAGCGCCTATAGCTGCTGCCACCAAATGAGAATAAGTTGTTGGAAGAGAAAAAAAGACACTGCTGTACTGGAATCGCATCCTCTAAAAAAAGCCACAGCTACCAAATATTCTCCAGTCATTGCCAGAAAATAGTTGAAGGTGAATGCTGCTGAAAAGGAAGCTACAAATCGCAGCAGATTGCAGAATTAAAGGAGATCGATATCACTGTTAAAGAAGGAGATTCGGCACAGATCAGGAGGCCATCAGTATTGGCAAAAAATTCCATGCCCCATTCACGTGGGAAACCTCCCATAATTACAGTTGTAATTCCTATGAAATTAACAATAGCAAAAGTAACTCTCACTGTCCCACACTACAAAATAAATAATTAGGAACAACATCATTCACTTGAACTCCTCATAATGGCACACATCCCAAGAATTCCATCTAACTCTTACAACCAACTCATATGGGACCCACCAATAATGAAGATATGCTCCAATACATCCTCTTAACACCTAGGATTGGGAAAATGTCGTAAATGGCCTCTAATTGATTTGTAACCACCACCTTTGTGCTTTGCCTCCTTCATGAACACCATTACAATTAATATATAAATTCTTTAAAATAATAATAAAATAATACCTCTCATCCACCTAAGGGGTATCCAAGTACCCTCTCCAAGATGTTTCGAGACATGACATAACATGCACATTAGGATTGCAATTAAATATCACAATATCCTAAAATAAACCCACTTGGTATTATGTCTTACAATAACTTCCATAGGAAACATAAAATTAATCAAGTACAATATCCAAGTTCCATGGCCTTTCTACATCAAGAGAACTTATCTATGCTCACTAGTTTCTTAAGGGAATCTAAAATATTATTTTGAGTGCCAAATTTTTACAACATGATCTTACCATTATCTACCATCTCCCATACAAAATTATATTAAACACCAACATGCTTATTATGAGACATGGAGTTCTTGGAAAAAAAATAGCACTCTAACTTTCATAACTAATTCTAACCACCCTACAATCAAAACTAATACGTGAGCATAGTATTTGTAACTATATCAGCTCCTTAGAAGCATGTGTAGAAATCATACACTTTTCTTCAAGGATGAACAAAACAACCATGATCGACCTCTTACTCATCCAACTCAATTAACTACCAAATAAAGATATTACATTCACTAGTGGACCTTTGACTATCCAAGTCACCTACAGATATATATCCACAAAGCCTTATATGTATAATGTATTATCCAAATCATTAGTACCATGATAACACAATTAGTAATCAAAAGTTCCTTGAAAATATATAAAAACCCTCTTAACACAATTTTAATGCTCCTTACCAAGGTTAGACATAAACCTACTCAAAATTCCTATTGCTTGGGCAATATTCAATCTAATACAAATCATTACATACATCAAGATACCAACAACACTAGCATAAGGTATTTTAGATATGTCCTTGAAAAATTATCCAATTTGGGATACATATCTAAAGAAATATTAGTGTCAATGAGAAAATGGATACTCGCATGTTTGTAATCATATATACTAAATTGCTAAAAAGGGTATCAAAATAATTACTCGAAGTTAATAAAATATTTATGAGTACGTAATCATTGTTGATCTCCATAACAAGAATATATTTTTTAGCCACCAAATCCTTCATATAAAATGTGATATAAAGATCAATTTTGAGCTCCCTAACCATCACCTTGTTTTTACCAATAAACAACTTGTCATTCACACACAAGACAATGATTAGAAATTAATCATCAATAATTTTAACATAAATCAACTCGCTCTTTGGGAGTAGCCCTTCACCAATAGTTTTTCCTTGTACTTCTCTAACCATCCATCTATTTATCTTCATTTTATATATCCACTTACGACCAATATAATTTCTTCCCTTAGAAAAATAATAATATATTAGGTGTCACATATATCAAAAGCCACCATCTCCTCCTACATGGCTTGCATCCAAGAATCACTATCCTACAAAGAAATAGAATACCTAAAAACTTGAGGTTTATCATGTCCTCGTATATAAAAAATAAAATGCATAGCAATCAATTGGTAGAATATACCTACCAACTAGATTTCATTGTCTCATGGATCTTCTCAAGGTAAGAGTAAGGGGATCTACTTGTTATTTTTCATTCTTAACCTACTCATCCTACTCAATAATCTTATCTAAACCCTCTTCTTCCTCTTCTTCCTCTAATCCATCATCTTTTTCTTCAACATGTACATCTTCATTTTTTTTACCTTGTTCTTAAAATGTACTATTTTCTTTCCTTCCTTTTTCTTTGATTGCACAAGATCTAAAAATTCTCTAAACTCCTTAAAAGTCACATATCTAGAAAATATCATTTTCTAGGTTAGTGGATTCCAAATCTTATAACCTTTTACATTTTACCATATTCAAAAAATGTATTTCTATACTTCTGAATCCAATCTAGATTTATTTTCCATGGGCACATGAACATAATCCTAACAACTAAATACTCTTAAATGTGAAATAGAAGATTTCTAACTTTTCCACACTACATAATGAGTTTTATCAACAAGATTTAAACAAGGAGGTTAATTTACCAAAAAAATTACTCACAACCTCTACCCAAAAGAACCAATCCAATTGTGTACCACTTGACATACTTCTATCTCTTTCTAACAAGGTTGAGTTCATTCTCTTTGCCACCTCATTTTACTAAGGTATATATGGTGTAGTCTTCTACTAAACAAAACTTGCATTCTTACAAAACTCATCAAATTCCTTATAATAGTGTGATGTGGAAAAGAGGATCTAGGTTCTAAATCACATCTCTTCTTGCATAACAATGGAAAGAACTAAAATTGATCTCAAACACCCATTTGGCTACTAACCTCAATAGAAGAGCCAGAATGGGGGATCAGGGTTTTAGTTCTTTGTGGGATCGAGATTGATTTGATATTGATTAATTAACTGAATTTGATAATATAAATATGTACCTAGGTTAACTATGAAAATACAAAATACTATTATGAATTCAAGAAAATACAGAACTAAAATCCAAACATAGAGTTCAAAATAACAGAGTTATGTTGGAACACAATGATCTACTAAGAAGGGGTTGAATCAGTAGATGACTTAAAAAATTTATCCTTAAACACTTTGTGCCAGTTAAGACTCATTCAAATACATGAACATGCACATATGCAAGCATCACATAACACAAGATATACGTGGAAAACCCAAAATGGGAAAAACTACAGTGAAGTGTTGCTACGAGCTACTATCCTAATCCAGCCTCATAATCAAAAGCTTTGTTACAATGTTTTAAGGGTACCAACCCTAAGGAGACTCGAAGGAAGCACCCACTCCCTACTCTGAGTACCTACCTAGATATCTGATGGCACCCACCAATCAGATTTACAATAATGATAGTTACAGATTTTTCAACAACACACAATTCACTATTGCAACTTAGTTTGCAACTACACAACACATGATTTTGACCTTTGTACCTTCATTTAAGCTTCGTATCTCTTTTTTTTTTCTCTTTTGGGTGAACCTAAATTAAGATTTACTATTCTTTTTTTGGGTTCAGTTCTTCCACCCTGCTATTGCACTCTCCTATTTTTCTTTTAGTGTATTCTCTATCTATCTCAAACGACTTCCAGATACACTACACAGTCTTGCTACACTTTCTCTAGGAGTGCATTCTATGTCTGCCTTAAAAATCTAAGCAAGGACTTTGCTTTCCTTCATGCTTCTTTTCACTAGAACTATCTCTATCTATCTCAAATGACACTTGTTGCTCAGATGCAACACACCTTCACTTCCTCTTATTTTTGTAGCATCATACATTCTTTTTTTTAATTCTTTCATCTTTCTCCTTTTATCCATCATCATCCTTCAGCATCTTCCTCGAGATTCTCACACACATCTTTTCTCTGCTAGGGTTTGATATTTAGATCTTCTTCTGCAAGCTATCAAAACATTAAGCCATGCACCCACTTATCAAAAATTAGAGATTTTTCTATTTTTGGCACACAAAATAGTGTGGATTTTTAGTAGCATTTAAGTCATATTCTCTGTAATGAATCTAGATCAGATTTTTCACCACCTATATGTCTATGTCTCTAATATGATCATCTAATCATCATTAATACTAGTAGTTCAAGCAGTTGGGCCAATTTGATCCACTCCTTGAGTCAATTTGTATTCAAAACCCCAGTTAATACTACTGTAGCCATTAAGGATTCTCAATTTGAACCTAAGTCGTTGATCAGTGCTTTTTGTACCACAATCTGTCAATCAACATTCACCATTCAACTTTTTAAAACAAAACCATCGGATAAAGATTTTCTTTGAAGACTATCATTTATTTTTCACCATATGCAACTTGTCGCGAGCAAGTCCCAAAGATACACATCATGAATCTGTAGTTCTGTGATTTTAGATGTGGTCCCACCCAATCTTTAGCGGACTGGTGGATTATTGCTATCTATTTCCTTGGCATACCCACATAATTTACAATGGAGATGTGAATTGTTATATTGATCAATCACACACTGCCACCTTCATATCACCAGTCACCCTTGACACCTACCTATCAATCCGGTCTCACAATGTACACCATTGTGCTATTCCGAGGAATCTAGATGGGAATCTATAATATTCGCACTGAACACCCATAAAAACCTTTAGATCTTCAACCCTCAATCACTATCATAGATCATACCAAGGAAAAATATTCACCTTGTAACTAGGGAAGCATTATGATCATCAAATATTTGTTGAGCCAGTAGGCACAAGAAAAGTGGGTCGGTTGCCCCAACAAACTCAATGGCTTAGGTTGTCACTTAAGCAACTTGCAACCGTCGATAGACAATCATCATTAAAATATAAAGTTTTTTTCAACGCCATGACTGAATACATTTGAACTCATCCCGCCATCCAAACATCACCAGACTCCCAAGCATAATATCACACAAAAAAGTGTTTTTTACATCAATGACAACAATATGCCAATAATCTCCCCCTTTGTCATTGATGGAAAAACCAAATGCTCACTCAGCCTATATGATTTGAATCTTATACCAATGCATGCTCTATACTAGCATCATCTTTGCTTGCCCCCCCTTGCTCAATTGCCTAGGTATCACAAATTATATTCAAAATTTTCTCCCCCTTTGACACTAATGGAAAAGGGCACACTCCCCATGAAAACATACTCTCCCTTTGACAATCAATCGAAAGAGAAAGTGAGGATCCTTGAATGAGCAACCATCAAGTCATTAGAAATTTTTAAAACAAGTTTTATCTAACTTGAGTTTCCTTTACTTTTCCAGGGAAGAATGAAGAACCAAAGAAGCTCCCCCTAGACTCATACCCTATCACTAATATTTAGTGATATGATGTGGGAGACATTACTCCCAATTTCTGCCTCAATTATTAAAATTGATCCTTTGGAAGATGCTTGGTGAAGATGTCAGCCACTTGTTCTTTAGTGGGAATGTATTTCATACTAGCCTCTTTGTCTACAACCTTCTCTCTAATGAAGTGATACTTTATGGATATGTGATTTGTTCTAGAGTGCATCACTAAATTATTTGAGATGCTTATTGCACTTGAGTTGTCACAAAGAATAAAGATAGGATCATTGTACTCTACCTTAATTTCCTTAAGTGTCTACTTCATCCATAGAACCTGAGTACAACATGTTGCTACTACATATTTTGCTTCTGCTATGGAAAGAGTGATTAATTCTTGCTTCTTGATTATCCAGGAAACCAACTTGTCTCCCAAGAAGAATTCTCCTCCACTTGTTCTTTTTCTATCATCCACACATCCAACCCAATCTGCATCGGTATATGTTGTCAAGGAAAAATCCTTGTTCTTTGGGTACCATAGCTCATAGTCAATTGTGCTTTTGGTATACCTAAAAATTCTCTTCACAGTGTTGACATGAGACTCCTTTGGTGTAGCTTGGAATATTTCTACCATACACACTACATGCATAATATCTGGTCTTGATGCAGTCAAGTATAGTAAGCTTCCAATCATTGACTTGTACATTGTTTGATTTGCAACTGGTGACTCATGAGTTTTTCTCAACTTGTAGCTAGTTATTATGGGGGTACTGACTGTTGGAATGTGTTGCTCGATGATGTTGATTGCTTGTTGTCATTAATGGTTGTCATTGATGTCAACATATCTTGGTTGTTTGACCGAAGTTCTATTTTGGTTCCTTGATTATCCGGATTGGCCTAGTTTTGGATGTCGTGTTGTAAAGATCTACATTGGGTTATATAAGTCTTGGTCCCATTTCTCTTGTAACACAATAAGATACATTCTTTTGGGTCCAAACCGATCTAACAACTTTGGTTAACGTGCTCTTGTACATGGTTTTCATTATAACATGTATATCTTATTCTTTGCTTCTGGGTATCATGTAGTGTTTTGATTTAAGTGAGAAGGCTATGTTTGGTCCATGTTTCATTCCTCTCCATTATGGGAATTTTTTTGTGGTGACCTATTTCAAATTGTTCTTGGTCGACTTAGGAATTGTGAAATTATGTTTAGCCGACTTGAGAGATTATGAAGACTTGGAATGATATAAGTATAAGATGTTTTTGTTTGATACAAGCAAATGAGAATTTGAATATCCAGAATTTGGGAAGTGTGTGAAAGTGTATGACTAGAGGTAGCAGACAGTGAGATTCTCTCTGATGTAGTTGGTGACAGTTCTTTCAGCGATGGATTCCCTTTCATCATTCTTTTATTAGCAGTGAGTCATTTTCTGTAAGCAATGATCCTTTTTGTATCTTTAGCTATAATATTCAGGTAGTGAGCCCAACCGAAAGTGAGCCACCCTGCAGTGAGCAACTTGGAAATGATCCTTTGTAAAAATCACCTTACACGGTGTCACCTTAACTAGTGCTTTATAATTGAGAATTATTATTCTTCATGGTTCTTCCCTTCTTGGGTTTCCACATAAATTTTGGTGTTCATTGTGCATGATGTTGTTTTTTTCTTTCATGTTCATTAATATCTAATTGATTTAATT
The DNA here is from genome assembly GCA_007258455.2 of Sequoia sempervirens. Lineage (NCBI taxonomy): Eukaryota > Viridiplantae > Streptophyta > Pinopsida > Cupressales > Cupressaceae > Sequoia > Sequoia sempervirens. The sequence goes on along the minus strand of VDFB02177136.1, from coordinate 4,255 downwards.
TAGATCCGGATTAATTAAAGTAAAGAAAATTATTTGAAGATAATTGATTCACCCCCCTCTCTCAGTTATCCAGATTGTTTAAAAATTGGTATTATAGCTTTAGTTACTCGAAGAAGAGCTTAATTGCTTGGGGTAGATCTGATGGTGCACAAATTGACAATCCATGTGTTTGGTGGATCTGACTATAGTTTCTAGAAAGTGCAGATGATAGGTTACCTGATCTCTCTTGGTTACAAGACTTGGAAAGTTGTTGAAAAAAAATATGTTGAGCCGACAAGTGGTCCTTCTTCTGTAGATGATATTTCTTCCTATGAAGAGAATGAAAAAGAAAGGTATGCAGTCTATAGTGCTTTATCTAAGACTGAGCTAAAAAAAATTATTTCATTGGGAACCACTTATGAAGTTTGGGAAAATTTGAAAGAAATCTATGAAGGAAATGATAGAGTCAAATTATCAAAGAAGTTGATAGCTAAGCGAAGATATTCAAGAACTTCTGGATGGAAGAAGGTGAGGACATAGCAAGCTACTTTCAGAGAGTTGGCAATGTAGTAAATGAAGTCAAAAATCAAGGAGGAACTCTGACAGATGAAGATGTAATGGAGAAGATTCTAATGACCCTACTGAAGAGCTATAGTGACAAGATCTCAGCCATTGAGGAAGTCTATGATCCAAAGAAATTCACTAGAGAGCAGCTATTTGGCACCTTGACTACATTTTAAATGAGGAAATTTGGAAAAGAAACTTAGGAGAAATCTAAAATAGCCTTCAAAGCCACAAAGTCAAAAGATGATCTGGATAGTGAAAGTTTAGAAGAGTTGGAAGCAAATTTCACAAGGAAACTGAAGATAGGTACCAGCAAGTACAAAGGTATGTTACCTCTTAAATTCTTTAGATGTGGAAAGATTGTTCATCTAGAAACTAAGTGTTCAGAGAAAGGAACAAGGAAAAAGTTTTAAAAGATCAATAAAAAGGCCTATTATGTCAATGAGAATGTTGGCATTTCAAATGATGAATCAGATCATGAAGATTGTTTGTTTTTGGTGGAAAATGATGAACCTAGATTTGATATCTCTAATATTTTTCCTGAAGTTGCATTATTTATTAAAATAAATAGAGATGAATGGTTGATTGATAGTGTATGCTCGAATCATATGACCAATGACAAAAGTAAGTTTGTAAAGCTTGAGAAATATGATGGAGGTTCTATTAGATTTGGTGGTGATAAGACAACACAAATTGTTGGAATTGGTTCTATTACCTTTTATGGAAAACATAACATTGACAATGTTTACTATGTGAAGGGATTATATCATAATCTTTTGAGTGTTGGATAGATGTGCGAAAATGGCTACACTGTGGTGTTTCAGGATGATGGTTGTGAGATCTAGAAGAGATTTGGAACTGTTATTGCATATGGAAAAAGGACAAGTGGGAATATGAAACAACTAGAAGGAGATACAAAAAGATGCTTTGTATCTTAATTCAATGACAATTGGCTTTGGCACCAAAGAATGTGTCACATCAACTTTGACAATTTGGTAAGGATAAGTTCATCAAGAGCAGTTAGAGATTTTCCAAGACTAACCAAACCAAACAATACTATCTACAAAGGATGTCAAGAAGGAAAGAAAACCAAAGAAACATTCTGAAGAAAAGAACAATCATCTACTAGATTGTTGGGCCTTGTACACACTGACCTATGTGGTGCAACTAGAACAAGAATATTACAAGGTGATAAGTATTTCATGCTTTTAATAGATGATTATTCAAGATTTACTTGGGTTGCATTTTTGAGAGAAAAATTAGAGGCGTTGGAAAAGTTCAATATTTTCAAGGCAAGAGTTGAGAATGAAATTGACAGAAAAATCAAGTGTTTAAGATCTGATAGAGGAGGAGATTTTACTTCTGATGAATTTAACAAATACTGTGAAAACATGGCATTAAAATATATCTATCTTCCCCTAGAACACCTCAATAGAATGGTGTAGTGGAAAGAATGAACTGGACAATTCAAGAAGCAGCTAGAATAATGATCATGGAAGGAAGTTTACCACAGGTCTATTAGAGATAAGTGATACACACAGTAGTATACACCCTTAATGGAGTATTGTTCTAGAGGAAGTATGGAAAGACATCATATGAGCTATGGCATGGAAGAGCTCCCACAGTAAAATACTCCAAAAAATTTGGAAGGAAATGCTACATCAAGAAAGATGAGGACAATCTTGGAAAGTTCGACACTAGAGTTGATGAAGGAATATTCTTGGGTTACTCTACAAAAGTAAAGTGTATCGGTGTTCCAACAAGAGACTAAACAAGATGGTTGAAAGTACGAATGTGGAAGTAGATGAAGATATTCAAAGAATTTTTGAAAAGGATATTGAATATGAATTAGATAACTTGAATGACAAAGGAGAGAAGGATAAAAAAGAAGAAGAAGAAGAAGAAGAAGAAGAAGAGACAAAGGAGGCTCTGGTAACTACAACTAAAACTCCAAGGTATGTATAGAAAAACCACTCAGAAAAATAGATTATTGGAGATAAGAACAAGGGAATTATCACAAGAAGAAAAGCAACTCAAGAGCAAGTATTATTGTGCCTACTCTCAGAAACTGAGCCAAAAACTATGGAAGAAGCATGCAATGATCAGAATTGGGTAGGGCCACATAAGTGGTTTACAATTTTATGGAGGAAGAATAATTGCATTGTGGGTGCTTGCACAAATTAAAGGGGTTCGCTCAAACTTATAGGTTTGAGCAAACCAATAAAAGCATTCAACCAAACCATGTGGTTCAAGCGAACCCCTTAGTTCACTCGAACACATGGCATTCATTGTTTTTAATATTAAAAAATGGGTTCGAGCAAAGGGGGTTCACTCGAACCCCTAAATTAGGGAATTTTAAAGAAAATGATTGTTGATTTCGATAGTCATTTTCATACATGCATGTGAAGCAGCAAACTAAGCACATGTGAAGCAACGAACTCCTAGGTGAACTGGCATTCAACTCACCACCTTCGACAGTGCATCACCCTCCGCAGTGCATCACCTTCGACAGTGCATCACCCTCCGCAGTGCATCACCTTCGACAATGCATCACCCTCCATAGGTTGGTAAATTATGCTTCCCCATTTCGTATGCATGGCTGCAGTGTTCATTGAATTGCATTTTCTTGAAATTTTCTAATCCCTAAATAATAAAACAAATCCATTTTGTGTGTATCCTTTAATCATGGCATTCCATGAGATCAAATTTTGTTTCTCAGCTATCAACTTTGGCCATTTTTTGGTTCATTCACTTGTCAATGCTTCCACATTTGTCACATGTCTATACCCTGTTCCAAAGCTCTCATTTTGGTGTAGGCAGGGTGAAGGTTGTGGAATTTGGCTTTACAATTGCCAATTGCATTTGCTTGAAAGTTTCTAAAGCCTTTTCAACAAACCCATTTCATGCATATCTTAGAATCATAGCATTCCACAAGACCCCATTTTGTGAATATCCTGCACTCAAGGCATTCCATGAGAACACATTTCTTGGTGGCCTCTGAGACATTCCCTACCAATCCCATAACCCCAAAACATCCCAAATGAAGGGACAAGTGGAAATACTCAAATGACATGTCTCCATTTATTATATCCAGAATCATTAAAGTGGAAAGTCCTCTTAAGAACAAATTCAAATATTTCCCATAATGCATTAATCAATTAGAAAACAACTTGTTGGAAATAATTTTGTACAGTCTTAGTAATACATGTGTTACAAACAGAATCATCAAAGTGGTGCATAGTTTAAGTGTTTTCTTACATGCTCTAACTTCATTTAGAGACAATAATATTAAACCCTAGAAAATGGGAGAGTTAGTTACAAACTTTCATGTATATAAATCAAAATTCCTACAGAATTTTATCATGCCAATGAAATAGGGGATTGAATAACTTGAATGAACTTGAACAATGTAGATTTGGCTGTGATGTAGTACATTCTAGACCCCAAACAAAAACCACCCAAACTACAGGACTTCCCAACACCACTATTAGGAAGGCTAGTTTTGTTTGCAATACGATATAGAGTAGACCATTAGTACATACTATAAAATAGTCACTAAATGAAAACACCCAAACCAAAACAAAGTTATCAGCATTGTTCTTCTATGCTTCCACATTTTAACCAAAGAATTTCCAGTTGAATTGTATATTTGTCATTAATCACCCTCCCATTACGCTTTGATGGATGTCCATACCCTGTTCCAAATCTCCCA
>VDFB02177135.1:0-34826 GCA_007258455.2 Sequoia sempervirens | reverse complement strand
TTGTTGGTTTCACATAATAGGGTGGTGTGAAAACCACTATTGGGGTTCAAATGTTTGAGGAGCAAAGAAACATTGATATCCTCCTCTTTGATTATTCATTTTATTTGTAATTATTTGAATTTCATGTAATTTGATATTGAAATGACATTTGAGTCCTCTCCATATGTATTTATAATGTAATTCTAATATAATTTATAAATGAACCTCTCTCTTGAGATGAATTGTAATTTGATTTCGAAGGTTAGTGTTTTAGCCCTAATTACGTGTTTTGCTATGGTTCCAAACACAATTGTTTAATTTTGCATTCATTTCTTGAATGTTTAAAATTGACTTCCAAAAATTTATTTTGGGTTTAAATTAATTTAAGTGTCTTCCAATGAGTTTGGGCAGCCTAGTGTTGCATCTAGATAGGCATCTTGGTCAGCTCAGGAGTCTCCAAACTCACCTGAAATGTTTCCAAGTGTGTTTGGCAAGATTGGTTGTGAGGGATGATAGGTTGAAAAATTGCATATGTGTATTTGGGTGGCCTAGTCCTATATTGGGGCATCCTCACTCCCATACAAAAAAATATAAGGTAAATCCTCTTAACTAGGATTATCCAAGGGTTTTCTAAGCCTATTTCCATTTTTAGATAATTTTTATGTCATGTAGTTTTCCAGTGACGGTCATTTTTATTGACTAGGTCTTCAAAAACCTAATTAGGTTTTCTCATTTTCTGGACTTGTTAGTTCTTCTAAGTCTCAAGACCTTGTATGGGTAAACCATGTAATTTAAAGTCTTAAATTGTGGTCATGGTGATCTAATGATTGTTGGAACTTATCCTTTAAGTTTCTTCATTGAGGACTTGTGGGTTCTCCTACATCATTTTGCATGCACTCTTCCAAAATTACTTGTTGGAAAACCTAGGGTTAGGAAGATTGTGCACCTAGTCTTGTGAAGTCTTGGGAAGGTTGTAAACCTTCTTGGTTGGTCATTTTAGTGTTATCAACATTCCTTATAAGTCTTCAGGCTTTTATTTGTTGGATCTTTATGCTTGTGTGATGTCACATTGAGATGAGACATCTTGGAAATCACACGTGGCATGTCTGGAAGTGACCCAACATTGTTCTAGTTAGAGGAGAGTTTTGATCTCCTATTGTGGCATCCTTAAGTAGTTTTTTCCTTGTTTTGGTTGTTTAATTAAGTCTAGATGTGGATTGGGTGTTGATGATTCTCTCATCCTATTTTATATTTGTGTTATGAGAGAATGCAATCATGGGTTGTAATTGATCATTGTATGGACGATGCTCTCTCTCTCTCTCTCTTTGTGGTGGATTTATCCCACGAGTGGTTAGTCTTTAGTTTTTCCACCTTTCGTATATAATGGTGAGTTCATATTCTTTTTTTCTTGTGTCATTGTGTTCATGTGACACTTTTATGCATGTTGCTGTGCAAGTGTGACATGTTGATGTCATATCATTGGTGTTGTGTTTTTTTTTTTTTTTCTACAAAAGTTGTCCAATCATGTTTTTCCTTGTGCTTTAAATGGGGCATTACACCTAATTTTTATTCAATCATAATACCAAATTTGGATGATTCAAACTAAAAATATATCCATTTTTTTACATTCCTCACCAATAGAAAGTAAAATGTATTCCTAAAATAACTTTTGTGATTTGACTAACATATTGATGTTATTTTTCCCCCATTAAATCTATTTGGCTCATCATGGTCTCACATTCACCCCTCAATATATATCTTTAAATATGGAGTATAGGTGCTAGGAGATGGACTAATAAAAATTAACCTACTATGATTTTTTTATTTGAATGGAGTATGAATGCAAAAGTGCAATAGAATTGGCAAAGGAATCAAATAGAAAAAAAATAATGGATCATATTTAATAAATAGGTACTAATAAGAGTTACCAATTTTGAATCTAATAGAAAAAATTGTATTATTCATTCCATGCATCATGTTCTACAAAAATGAATAAATAAAATTTAGTTCCATGCACATTTCATCTGAGAAAATTTCTCCATAGTGAAATTATGCTCCAATTTTGTCAAAATAATAATTAAGTGGAGGATATGTTTATAAATTCATTGTGTAATTCCATTTTCTATATATACTTTATTAGCAATGTTGTTCCTCAAGGAAATACCATTAAGGGGAAGTGCATGACAGTAACACCTCATATTTAAATCTAGTCAAACAAATCCTATGCCATTAAAAATCTTTATATTTTATTTACTAATAAATTGAAAACACAAACTCCTTATAAATATTAAGGGGAGTATAAGAGCATAATGTTCATTAAAGAGCAAACTTATTTATAATAATTCTCAATAACATTAATAAGGCACTATTTAAGGTAAGGTTTAGCCTGATATTTATATTTATATCATATATGATTATTGGGCATTGATTATTAATTAATAGTTTAATATAGTTTTATTTTTTAATTAAAAGAGAATATACCTTAAGGAAAAGTTGGAACTGCCCAAACAACCATGTGAAGAATAATATATAACTTATTTATGTGGTGTTGGAAAATAAATCTATATGAGGTATTGAGACTATGTATTTAGAAGGAGAGGATACATTAGAAAGCCTAGGTTTTGGAATGTAAAATTTTTCAATTAAAAAAAGAGTGATACTTTTATTTAAATTTTGGCCACAAGATTTGTCCTATGTAATTTTTTTGTTATGTGTAATATTTTCTCTTGCATTTATATTTAGCATGATTAACATGACTATACCAAATAATATTGGTTCACTTAACATATTACTAATAACCATATCTAATACTTAATAGAAACATTAACATAACATACCCCTCACAGGGTAAAATAATATAATAAAACATTTACATATACTTCAAAAACTAAACTCTAAGAACTAAGAGTTGGTTCTCTATAAATAAATTTTTTTAGTGAAATACAAAGTGAGAGAAGCATGTTTTATTTGACAATTCGTGACAAGTATGTGAAGAAGGTCAAGAGGATATATTATAATTATGGAATCATGTTCTATGTGGCATACAACAAATTCATCGCCATGATAAATTCAATTCACCGCCATGACAAATTCATTGTGGGAAAATTCATGACAAATTCACGGCCAAGTAAAATTCACCCCAACAATTCATGAATGCGGAAAATTAATGTTTTTTAATATATATTTTGAAAACTTTGATTTTTTTTTTTAAATAATTTTCACTTGCTGCATTACAACACAGTTTTGTTTTTAAAATATTTTTATGTTTATTTTGATATGAAAGTTATGCACTAATTTTCATAAAAAGTTAAAAGAAAAATAAAATTATTTCTCTACTTTTAATTTCTACTTGAAATATTATTTTATTTTTCCATGTGTTTATTTATATATACAATTTTTTTTTTTTCGATGTGTTCCTTTTATTTTATACAAGAAAGATAAAAATATTTAAAAAATATATATATTATGGCCATTATTGTATCGCATGAAACAATGGAAAAAAAAATTATTTTATATAAAATAGTATATATACATTTTTTTATTTTTTTCATTTGTTTCTTTGCACAAATATTAAAAATATATATTTTTCCATGTGTTTATTGATATTAAATTAAAAAATTTATTTTTATTATCATAAATTTTTCCATGTATTTATTTATGATATTAAAATTAAGTTAATCCATTTATTTTTTATTTTTATTATCATAAAATATATTGAAAAATATTTTTATTTTTATTATCATATATTTAAAAATATATGATAAAATGATGGTTGGGGTTCCCAAGAGCTTGGTGATTGCGGGCGCGAAGCCGTCTCCAGGTATGTTTGTGGACATGCATGCACAGATGATGGATTCCTCGTTTGTGGGTGAGAGCTCTAAGCTTAAGAAAGTGAATGGTTGTTTGTCGCAGAGTCACAATCGTCCAGTTTTGGTTATCTCTCCGGAATTGATGCAAGAAGACATATCTTATTGGAGTCATCATGTTTTGATTTGTAAGTTCCTGGGTATTTGTGTCCCCCTCTCAGCTTTGGAGTCCTGGATTCGTCGATCCTGGCAGGTTGAAGGTGATTTTGATAGTTTGGTGGCTGGGAATGACTATTTCATGGTTGATTTTTCTTGCATTTTATATCGTAATCGTGCTTTTGAGGGAGGGCCGTATTTTTACAATCATGTGGGCTTGTTCATGAAACCTTGGCATGCAGGATTTAATGCGGTAGAGGATCTGCCTTCAAGGGTTCCTGTGTGGGTCTGCCTGCTATGGCTGTCGTTGGTGTTCTGGAGAGAGGATTTTCTACATTGGATTGTTGAATTGTTGGGGAAGCCAATTGCCATTGCTCAAAATACTTTGGATAGAAAGGTATTTTCTTTTGCTCACATTTGTGTTAAAATTGACTTAAATAATCCATTGCCAGATTCTTTGGAAATTTGTATTGGCTCTACCTCATGGATTCAACAATTAGATTATGAGTCCCTTCCTCTTTTATTTTGTTTTTGTCATGATTATGGACACCTTTAGTGTCAGTTTCCTTAGGCATCCAGAATGGTTGGGGCTTCTTCTACTCCTTCATCAGGGCCTTCGATGGAGAAGGGAGATAAAGGCAACGCGCTTGTAGCTGAGGTGGGGCCTAGTAAGGATGGATTCATTCCTGTTAAGCCAAAGGCTAAGGGGAGGGGTTAGAAGCGAGCCTATAAGGATAGACAAAGTGATCATGGATTCAATTGGTTTGAGGTCTTGGATAATCAGGCCTTGGAGGAGAGGATTCATGTTGAGATTTTGGCTGGGGCCACTGGTATGGATATAGGGCTGGACCAGGTAATTTTTGTTAAGGATAATTCTCTAACTTTGGAGCAGGGGAGTTCTGGGCTTCCTGATGCTTATGTAAGTTTGCAGGATGATATTTTTTTACCGGATTTAGCTAAGCAGGTGTTGTCTTCAGGTAAAGATCAAGGATTGGCTCCTGATTTGGAGGTGTTGCAATGCCCTCCCAAGAAGGGGCATTTTGAAAATTCCTCTAAAGTTGGTTGTAAGAAGGATGTGGACAAGATAAAATCTACTAGGGATTTGTTTGTGGAATCTGGGTCTATTAAGACAATTGATGCCCACTTCGCTCAACCTTCCTCATGATTATTCTTTCATGGAATGCAAGGGGGTTGAATAGCACCTCCTCTCAAAAGGCTATTCACGATTTTATTGTGGTTCATTCTCCAGCTATCTTTTGTGTTTAGGATACTAAGCTTTAGGTGGACTTCATGCTTCAGTATGCTCCTCGTATTTGGTTTTCTGGTCAGTGTTAGTGTATTGGTTCTAGGGGAAGTTCTGGAGGTTTGGCTCTTTTCTGGGACCCTCACAAGGTTGTTCCTTGCTGGTGGATTTCTAGCCATTCCCCTATTTCTATGGTGGCTTCGGTTTTGGATTCTGGTGAGACTATTTTGGTAAGTAATGTTTATGCTTTGATTGACATCTGTGGTAAAATCCATCTTTGGGCCCATCTCAGGTATGTTAGCTCTTGTGCTCCTTATCTGCCTTGGATCTTAGCTGGTGATTTCAATTTTATGTTGTGTTTGAAGGAGAAAAGAGGGGGGTTTTCGAGGTTGGGTCCTGCTTTAGATCTGTTTTGGGAAAATGTTGATTCTCTTGCTCTTGTTGATGTTAAACCCTTTAATGCAATATTTACTTGGAATAATAGGCAAAGTGGACCAGAAGTGATATCTGAGCGGTTGGACAAATTTCTTGTCTCTAGTTTCTGGGTTAGGGGAAGCTTGGTCACTTGCTCTAAGATTCTTTATTGGTGTGGCTCTAATAATTGGCTAATTAAATTTTTAGCTTCCTCTTTCCTAATCCAAAGAATCCTCCTTTCAAATTTTAGCTTATGTGGCTTCAAGATCCTTGTATAATCTTATTGCCCAATGGTGGCGGGATAGAGCCCCTACGTACGGTACTACAATGTATTCTCTTATTAAGAAGCTCCAATATGTCAAGTTTCATCTTAAGCGATGGAATAGCTTGTGTTTTGGCAATTTTTGGGCCAAGAAAAGGGAAGCGCAGGAGCTTCTTGCTGTTATTACTCGCTAGATTAGGGATCTGGGATTTTCAAAGGCTCTTGGGCATGCTAAGTCCCAGGCTCTGAAATTGGTAGAGGAGTGGGATCTTCATGAGGAGATATTCTAGAAACAAAAGGCTAGGATTGATTGGTTTCAAGAGGGTGATAGAAATACTACTTTCTTTCATCATTCTGTGTAGGCTCGTCAGAATAAGTGTTTTATCTCTTCTCTTGTTAATTTTGAGGGCTTGTCAATATCTTTGCAATAGGATTTTTCTAGAGAGGCTCATCAGTTCTACTCTACTTTGTTTACTAAGGACTCACTTCCTGATGAGGCTGATGAGAATATGGTTCTTTCTTGTATTCTTTCTTTGATCTCTAATGATTTGAATGCTTCTCTTATTCGTCTGATTACTTTGTCCGAAGTGGAGGAGGTTGTGTTTGGGATGAATAAGGGGAAAGCTCCTAACCCTAATGGTTTCCCAAATGAATTTTTCCAAGAGTTTTTGGATATTGTGAAGCAAGATTTGTTGGAGGTTGTTCGTGAGTCTCTTCATAATAAGTAGATGCTTCATGCCCTAAATGCTACTTTTCTGGTTCTCATTCCCAAGAAGGAAGATGTTGATAGGCTTGAATTATTTAGGCCTATTGTGCTCTGTAATGTGGTGTATAAGATTATTACGAAGTTGATTGCTAAGAGGCTTAAATCTTGTTTTCCTATTATCATTTCAGAGGAGCAAGGAGGCTTTGTGGTAGGTCGTCAAATTTTGGATGGGGTGGTGGTTGCCTCTGAGGTCATTCATTCCATGGTGACCTCTAAAAATAGGTCTATGTTTATCAAGCTAGATATGGCCAAAGCATACGACAGAGTTAAATGGTGTTTTTTCTAGAAGATTCTATTGTCCTTTGGGTTTTCTCCTGATTGGGTGAGTTGGACTATGAGTTGTGTGACTTCTTCCTCATTTTTGGTTATTGTGAATGGTGAACCTTCAGAGTTGTTTGGTGCTAAAAGGGGCCTTTATCAAGGGGATCTGCTCTCTTCGTATTTGTTTATTATTATGGCGAAGCGGTTGGGTCGCTTTCTTAAATTCTAGGTCTCTCAAGGCTTGATTCATGGTTGGCAATGGGGGTTGGGTTTGCCAACGCTTTCTCATCTCCAGTTTGTAGATGACACCTCTCTTATGGGGTTGGCTCGTATTAGGGATGTTGGGTCCTTTAGGAAAGCTTTGGATATCTACCTTGCTACTTCGGGTCAGAAAGTCAATGAGCAAAAGTCTTCTATTTTCTTTTTTAATACTCCTCACGCTATCTAGCAGAGGATTGCAGCTATTTTGCGGTTTCAAATTAGGTCTCTACCCTTTGTCTATTTGGGTATTCCTCTTGCTGTTGGTTGTCAGCCTAGGTCCTCCTAACAGATGTTGCTGGATAAGTTGAGGAAGAAGGTTACTAATTGGACTCATCGGTGGTTGTCTTCAGCTGCTAGAGTTACTCTCCTTAAGTCTGTTATCTAGGCCCTCCCCATCTACAGGTGCTTTGTTTAATCGACCCCTATGTATTTCCTTAGGGAATTTGATGCTCTTTCTCATCAATTTCTTTGGAGCGGTAATTTTCTATCCTCTAAGTGGAGCCTTGTTAAGTGGGAATCTGTGTGTAGACTAAAGCAGGAAGGTGGTCTTAGTTTATGCTCTACTATTCTGAATGGGAAAGTTCTTGCTACTAATCTTTACTGGAGTTGGTGTACCAATCAGCACTAGTTATGGGCCCGTATTCTCAACCATAAATATCTTAGAGGTGTTTCTTCTTTTGAGGTTCCTCACTATACTCTGGAGGGGAGTGGTTCTATGATTTGGAATACTTTGAAAGTGGGGGCTCAGTTGATTAAGCGTGCGCTTTTCTAGGTCTGTCACTCAGGGTCATAGGCTCTTTTTGGTTAGATTATTGGGATGGTCACCCACCTATTCTCTCTGCTTTTCCTCATCTTCAGCCCCTTTGTGATGTTTTTTCTGTGGCTGGTTGGGACACCATTGAGCATTACAAGATCGTTGAGCATTGTGGTTCTACTGTTACCTTTCTCTAGAAACACCCTTCTGAGTGGCCACATGGGGGGTCTGAGGGGGATAGGCATGAGCTTGCTCAGCTTTTGGCTTCCCGTGCTGTTAATTCCTTGAGGGCACTAGATATTTTGGCTTGGGATGGTTCTAATATGTTTGGGAAGTATTTTGTGTCTGCTGGTTATAAGCAGTTAGGTCAGCAGTTGTTTGGGGATATTAAGGTCCCTTGGTGGAAGCATGTTTGGCACAAGTTGTCATGGCCCAAGTGCAATTTCTTTATGTGGTTAGTGGCTCAAAATCAGTGTCTTACTTAGGATAATTTATGCAAGTGTGGTTTCCAAGGCCCCTCAATATGTGTGTTGTGTTGTGATTCTGAGGAGAGTGTCTCTCATCTCTTCAAGATTCCAATGTTCTTATGCTAGGGAGATTTGTCATTCTTGGTGGAGGGTGTGGAAAATGCCCTATGGGCATGTTTCCTCACTGACTGAGTTTGTGGATTGGTGGGGCAGGGCCCCTATTTCTACTCCCTTTCTTCAAGTTGCTTGGGCAATTGGCCCATCCTTCATTATCTGGAATCTTTCATTGGAGAGGAATCGTCATATTTTTCAGGAGGTGTTGTTGATGGCCCCTCGCTTGTGGTGGAAAATTTTGCATTCTCTAGGAGAAATTGTTGCGACTAAGTGTGATTTAACTTAATCAGTAGCTCCTTGTGATGTTGGTTGTTTTAATCATCTTCATCTTCCTCCTCCGCAATGGCAGCTCATGCGCAACAGATGTAGACATCCTACCCGGAAGGTGAATAGGGAAGGAAGATGGTCCCCTCCTCCTCAGGGAGTCCTAAAAATTAACACGGATGGATCTTCTCATGGAAACCTTGGTCATGCTGGTATTGGTGGTGTTGGTTGTGATAGCTCTGGAGATGTTCAGTTTATCTTCTCTATTTATAAGGTTCTTCATTCTAATAATTTAATAGAGGCTTAGGCTATTTTATCAGCTATGGAGCATGGAAGCCAATTGGGGTAGCGCAGGATCACATGTGAATCTAATTCCTAGGTGGTGGTGAACTTGTTGAATAAGTGACATTTAGATGATGTTACTTGGCATTTGGCTTTGATTGTTGAACAAATTCTCAACCTTTGTGCTTCTCTGGGGTTTATTACTTTCACTCATATTCCTAGAGAGTGGAAAAGTGTTGTTGATTGCTTGGCTAAATGGGCTTCTGAGCATATTCATGATTGGAACTTGGTGGATCTGGGTCAGTTACCCCCAGATTTGTCTCAACATATGGACCACTTGGTGGAGCTTGATAGGGCTATGTAATAGGCTTGCTTTGTACTTTCTCTTGTTTTAATAAACTTTTACCCCTCTTTTATGTTAAAAAAATATATATAATAAAATATATTGAAAAATATTTTTATTTTTATTATCATAAATCAAATTCTCTAAAGTTAATACGATTAATTTTTATTATCATAAATCAAAATATTCTTTTGCAAAAAAAAAAAATCAAATTTTTTCAAATATATATTAAAAAACATTAATGGCGGGTTAATTTTCCGCCTCAATGAATTGCTAGTGGTGAATTTTACTTGGCAGTGAATTTGTCATGGCGGTGAATTTTCCCACAATAAATTTTATATGGCGATGAATTTTCCCATGGTGAATTGCTGGCAATGAATTTTCCATCGGTAAATTGGTGGGGATAAATTTTCCTAGAGCCCTTCTATGCTAATTATATTCTACTTCTATCTTAATTGGGATACGAGCAAAGGTGGTAGTGTTGTATTAAGTGTATGACTATCTATGTAGCCATGATATTATCCACTCTTCCTACATGTGTCATGTATGGTTGTATTGGTTTCTAATTGACGTGCTAGTGTCTCATACAACTATAGCAGTGTCCTCTAACTATGATTGTGCTAGATAAACACCTGTACCTAATCTAAAATAGTTATTTTCAAAGAGAATGGTGTCTTAACACATTTAGGGATTTGTCCCTATCAAATCCACATGTTTATTCAATAAAATCATTGAAATTGCTTAAATTTTGTGCAAGTAGCTTGCAAGCTAAGTGTGTTTAACTACAATAACAAAAGTCAGTAATAGAGGCACCTACTACATGTTTGGTTGTTACTTTTGTGTGTAGGTGTTGTCTATTGTGTTGTGATTGGTCCTTGAGAAATGTATTTTCATTTCCATTTAGTCTCTAGTATTAAATTTGTTTTTCATTATTTATTTACCTTATTGTGTGGATAAGGATTTAGATGCATAAAAGAGAGGGAAAAGCAAAAGTTTGGACAAGAGAATTATATTTTGAATGTGAAAAATGTAATAAAAAATTTGAATTGGTGAGATAATGTCTAAAGTGACAAAAAGATAATGAAAAAAAAACTGAACGTACACTTTTCATCTCAAAAATATTATTGAAAAATTCTCTCTTAAAATATAAGATATAAAAAATTGTTTTAATATTAAATTTGAAAAATGAATCTTTTATTTTCCAAAATGTCTGCCAGTGTTATTACTTTGATTTAAACCACTGAAGTATTCTCTCAACTCTGTTATCAAAACATTGTTGTCCTTCACTTTGAACAGGTTATTTTATCAATGTATCTAGACATCGAAAATTTTAGCTGGCCTTCCAAAACTTTGAAATTCAAGAATAATGTAATATTATAGGTGGCTAGTTTTTGTTAGGGCCTTTACGTTCTTGTCCTGTAGAAAGTCTGTAAGTTTAACCCAGTTTGTGTGACTTTAGGCATGATCAGCAGCCATTTTTAATAGTTTGTATATTGTCCCTTTCAAGAGTAATATATGAACCTATTTCATTAAAAAGTGTTGAAAAGATGTGTATGGATAGGAAACCCAATCATCAAGATCACTTCTATAATAAAAATACTTACTTGACTATTTCTCTATAAATACTGGCTCTCATACATAACCACCTTCACATCCAGTACATGGAACTTGTCCACTCTGAATGATAAAGGTTATAGAGTAGTACAATTTATTTACAGACATTGAGACAAAGGGAGAGAACCCAAATGCTTATATAACATGAGGCTTGCTTCTTTCATTAAGTCATTATGACTATTACAGCTATTTCTACATTATATATATCATTGAAAGTATCCACAGGTGCCCAGTCAATTCATTTTACTATGCTTCTGAGCTTCCTCTAAGTTATCTTCTGCTATCTTCTTGTAGATATTAGTATTAGAAGTAATAATAGTGGGAGTGAACCTTGTTGGTATCACATAATAGGGTCATGTGAAAACCACTATTGGGCTTCAAAGGTTTGAGGAGCAAAGAGACATCAATATCCTCTTCTTCGATTGTTCATTTTATTTGTAATTATTTCAATTTCATGTAATTTGAGATTGAGATGACATTTGAGTCCTGTCCATATGTATTTATAATGTAATTCTAATATAATTTATAAATGAACCTCTCTCTTGAGATGACTTGTAATTTGATTTCGAAGGTTAGTGTTTTAGCCCTAATTACATGTTTTTCTATGGTTCTAAACACAATTGTTTAATTTTGCATTCATTTCTTGAATGTTTAAAATTAACTTACAAAAATTTATTTTGGGTTTAAAATTAATTTAAGTGTCTTCCAATGAGTTTGGGTAGCCTAGTATTGCATCTGGGCATCTTGGTCAGCTCAAGAGTCCCCAAACTCACCTGATATGTTTCCATGTGTGTTTGGGAAGATTGGTTGTGAGGGATGATAGGTTGAAAATTGCCTATGTCTATTTGGGTGGCCTAGTCCTATATTGGGGCACCCTCACTCCCATACAAAAAATATAATGTAAATCCTCTTAACCAGTATTATCCAAGGCTTTTCTAAGCCTATTTCCATTTTTCAATAATTTTAATGTCCTATAGTTTTCTAGTGACGATATTTTTATTGACTAGGTCTTCAAAAACCTAATCAAGTTTTCTCATTTTTAGGACTTGTTAGTTCCTCTAAGTCTCAGGACCTTGTATGGGTAAACCATGTAATTGAAAGTATTACATCATGGTCTTGGTGGTCTAATGATGGTTGGAACTTGTTCTTAAGTTTCTTCATTGATGACTTGTGGGTTCTCCTAAATCATTTTACATGCACTCTTCCAAAATTACTCGTTGGCAAACCTAGGGTTAGGGAGATTGTACACCTAGTCTTCTATAGTCTTGGGAAGGTTGTAAACCTTCTTGGTTGGTCATGTTAGTGTTATCAACATTATTTATAGGTATTGAGGTTTTTTTTTTATGGATATTTATGCTTGTGTGATGCCACATTGAGACAAGACATCTTGGAGAGCACATGTGGTGTGTTTGGAAGTGACCCATCATTGTTCCAGTTATAGGAGAGTTTTTATCTCCTACTATGACATCCTGTAGTAATGATTTTTCCTTGTTTTGGTTGTTTAATTAAGTCTAGATGTGGATTGGGCATTGATGATTCCCTCATCCTATTCTATAGTTGTGTTATGAGAGAATGTAGTCGTGGGCTGTAATTGATCATTGTATGGAGATTCTGTCTCTCTCTCTCTCTCTCATTCTTTGTGGTGGATTTATCCCATGAGTGGTTAGTCTTTAGTTTTTCCACCTTTCTTATATAATGGTGAGTTCATCTTGCTGTTTTTGTTCTTGTGTCATTGTGTTCATGCGACACTTGTGTGCATGTTGTTGTGCAAGTGTGACATGTTGATGTCATATCTTTGGTGTTGTGGTTGTTGTATTTTTTCTATAAAAGTTGTTCAGTCATGTTTTTCCTTGTGCTTCAAATGGGGTATTACACCTAATTTTTTTTCAATCATAATACAAAATTTGGATTGATTCAAAGAAAAAATATATCCATTTTTTTTACATACCACACCAATAGAAAGTAAAATGTATGCCCAAAATAACTTTTGTGGTTTAACTAACATATTGAAGTTATTTTTCTCCCATTAAAACTATTTGGCCCATCATGGTCTCACACTCACCCCTCAATATATATCTTAAAATATGGTGTATAGGTGATAGGAGATGGACTAATAAAAATTAACCTACTATGACTCTTTTATTCATGAAGGTTGAATGCAAAAGTGCAATAGAATTGGCGAAGGAATCAAATAGAAAAAATAATAATGGATGATATTTTATAAATAGGTACTAATAAGAGTTACCAATTTTTCATCTAATAGATAAAATTGTATTATTCTTTCCATGCATCTCGTTCTACACAAATGAATAAATAAAATTTAGTTCCATGCACATTTCATTTGAGAAAATTTCTCAATAGTGAAATTATGCTCCAATTTTGTCAAAATAATAATCAAGTGGAGGATATGTTTATAAATTCATTGTGTAATTCCATATTCTATAAATTTTTAGCAATGTTGTTCCTCAAGGAAATACCATTAAGGGGAAGTGTACATGACAATAACACCTCATAGTGGCTACTGATGCATAAAAAATTGGAAACCTACAAGAAAGAATCTTGTAAGATCTAGAAGGAATTGGATAATTATTAAACCTATTAGCAAGGAATTTGAAATGTTTTTGGGAGGAATTAGATAAGACCTAGAATAATGATTAAGGTACGTGTAAGACCTATATAAATTATATTATTATATCTCTCCTATGTATTACTCTTAAATTTGTCATAGGCTCCAAGTCTTATGAACATTATATGGAGGTACCTTTAAAAATAAAGACTCTTCATGTTGAGTGATCCCACAATACTGGTTTACAATTTTTAGCCAAACTGAACACTGAATTGAATTTTTCTTACTAAATCTTCACTTTTGGGACCCTATAGTGGCTAAGCCATGAGGAATTTGAAGATGATGCAAGCTAGTGATTTGTGACATTTTTTCTATATATTCTAAATATATATTTTTTAAAACTTTTGGAATCAGATTGCACTTCTTCCATCTCCTTCGAAAACTAGTTTTTATTAGTAAACAATATTTTTAAGGAGTGATGCTCATCGTATAAAACATAACTTTTTTTTCTATGAAGGATAAAATTCTAATTTTATTGAATTTAGATTTGTAACTATGATATCTAACCCTTTCATTTGGTTTCATAGTGTTTTATTGAATTTTTTTTCCTTAATCAAGTTTTGAAGTCAAACCAATTACAATTCAGACATAGGCGAACCATATACAACAACTTCTTTTGTATGTATCAATTTTTTTTTTTTTTTAATTTGATCAAGGACATCAATACCTAGCCTACACATATTTTTCATAATTTTATTTTCATAATCTGCTATTTTTCCACACGTGCAGAGCAAAGAGCTTGATTTTTGGTGAAAACCCTATGTTGAATCAAACTAAAAAAACAAATACATAATAAAACCAAAACATATTAAAATTATATTTGATGGATAGCTCGTTTCATGGACTGCCATCATCCAGTTGGGTCTGTGAAGTCTCCTCCATTATCATCCTCAACTCAAGCTTTGAAGGGAAATTTTTTGTAGAAATTTGGTGCTAGAGGGGGAGAAGTGGGGGAGCAGGGGGAAAGGGGGGGAAAAGGGGGGTTCGAATGAACCAAGGTTCAAGCGAACCCCCTCTTTTCCATTGTCTTCATAAAAAATAATGCATAAAAAGTGGAACCCATCATTTAATATGATTTGCTCAAACCAAGGTCCATTCGAACCCCTTTTGGGTCCATTCGAACATCCTAGTTCATGTGAACACCTAAAAAAAAAAAATTCATAGGAGCGTTTTTTCAATTTTCCGTCCTCACTCAAATTGTAAACCAATTTTGTGGGTTTACCTGTCGAGAGGAGTAATTGTAAATGAGAACATGGTAGGGACATTATGTTAGAGAACACCAATAAGTCCCTTGTATTGCATCATTTTGATTAAAATAGATTATAAATTATGACAAGCAATTTTTCATATAATCCCAAATGAATGTTATTTTTTGGCACATTTATCCCCTATTACATGCTAGTCAAACAAATCCTACGCCATTAAAAATCTTTATATTTTATTTACTAATAAATTGAAAACACAAAATCCTTATAAATATTAAGGGGAGTATAAGAGCATAATGTTCATTATAGAGCAAACTTATTTATAATAATTCTCAATAACATTAATAAGGCACTATTTAAGGTAAGGTTTAGCCTTATATTTATATTTATATCATATATGATTATCGGGCATTGATTATTAATTAATAGTTTAATATAATTTTATTTTTTAATTAAAAGAGTATATATCTTAAGATAAATTTGGAACTGCCCAAACAACCATGTGAAGAATAATATAACACTTATTTATGTGGTGTTGGAAAATAAATCTATATCAAGTATTGAGACTATGCATTTAGAAGGAGACAATACATTAGAAAGCCTAGGTTTTCGAATGTAATTTTTTTCAATAAAAAAAAAAGAGTGACACTTTTATTTAAATTTTGACCACAAGATTTGTCCTATGTAATCTTTTTGTTATGTGTAATATTTTATTTTCCATTTATATTTAGCATGATTAACATGACTATACCAAAATAATATTGGTTTCTCGGTCCCTGTAAAACCCATTTTTCCCTTTATCAAAAACATGACTATACCAAATAATATTGGCTCACTTAACATATTACTAATAACCATATATAATACTTAAAATGACTATATACAAACCTACCTAACCTAAAATAAGTTTTAGATGGTTAAAAGGATCCACAATTACCTATATTAAAAATTAGATTGTAATAAAGGTAAAATAATATAATAAAACATTTACATATATTTCAAAAACTAAAATTGAACAACTAAGAGTTGGTTCTCTATAAATACAAAATGTTAGTGAAATACAAAGTGAGAGAATCATGTTTTATTTGACAATTCGTGACAAGTATGTGAAGAAGGTCAAGAAGATATAATTATGGAATCATGTTCTATGCTAATTATATTCTAGTTCTATCTTAATTGGGATACGACCAAAGGTGATAGTGTTGTATTATGTGTATTACTATCTATGTAGCCATGATATTATCCACTCTTCCTACATGTGTCATGTATGGTTGTATTGGTTTCTAATTGATGTGCTAGTGTCTCATACAACTATAGCAGTGTCCTCTAACTATGATTGTGCTAGATAAACACCTATACCTAATCTAAAATAGTTATTTTCAAATAGAATGGTGTCTAACACATTTAGGGATTTGTTACTATCAAATCCACATATTTATTCAATAAAATCATTGAAATTGCTTAAATTTTATTTAAGTAGCATGCAAGCTGAGTGTGTTTAACTACAATAACAAAAGTCAATAATAGAGGCACCTACTACATGTGTGGTTGTTACTGTTGTGTGTAGGTGTTGTCTATTGTGTTGTGAGTGGTCCTTGAGAAATGTATTTTCATTTCCATTTAGCCTCTACTATTAAATTTGTTTTTCATTATTTATTTACCTTATTGTGTGGATTAGGATTTAGATGCATAAAAGAGAGGGAAAAGCAAAAGTTTGGACAAGAGAATTATATTTTGAATGTGAAAAATGTAACTAAAAACTTGAATTGGTGAGATATTGTCCAAAGTGACAAAAAGATAATGAAAAAAAATACTGTATATACACTTTTGATCTCAACAATATTATTGAAAAAATCTCTCCTAAAATATAACATATAAAAAAAATATTTTAATATTAAATTTGGAAAATGTATCTTTTATTTTTCCAAAATGTCTGCCATTGTTATTACTTTGATTTAAACCTTTGATTTAAACCACTGAAGTATTCTCTCAACTCTGTTATCAAAACATTGTTGTCCTCCACTTTGAACAGGTTATTTTATCAATGTATCTAGACAGCGAAAATTTTAGCTGGCCTTCCAAAATTTTGCAATTCAAGAATAATGTAATATTATAGGTGGCTAGTTTTTGTTAGGGCCTTTACGTTCTTGTTCTGTAGAAAGTCTTAAGTTTAACCCAGTTTGTGTGACTTTAGGCATGATCAGCACCCATTTTTAATAGCTTTTACATTGTTCCTTTCAAAAGTAATATATGAGCCTATTTCATTAAAAAGTGTTAAAAAGATGTGTATGGATAGGAAACCCAATAATAAAAGTACTTATTTCACTATTTCTCTATAAATACTGGCTCTCATATATCACCACCTTCACATCCAGTACATAGAACTTGTCCACACTGAATGTTAAAGGTTATAGAGTAGTACAATTTATTTACAGACATTGAGACAAAGGGAGAGAACCCAAATGCTTATATAACATGAGGCTGGCTTCTTTCATTAAGTCTTTATGACTATTACAGCTATTTCTATATTAGATATATCATTGAAAGTATCCACAGGTACCCAGTCAATTCGTTTTACTATGCTTCTGAGCTTCGTCTAAGTTATCTTCTGCTATCTTCTTGTAGATATTTGTATTAGAAGTAATAATAGTTAAACTTCAATTCAGGATCTCCATTCTAGCTTCATACCATATATTGCCTGCATAAGATTTGTATTGTCAGTATAAAGAGAGAGAATCAACAAACTAATGTTAATTACGCATATATTCAGAAAACTTGGAACCAAACCAATTTTTTTTCGGAAGAAAACTCAGATTTTTAAGTACGCATTATGACTTATAGCTATCATTGTAGAGTAAGAACATATATGTTACTGAAAATGTATAACATGCTTGCTAAGAATTAAGTTTCTAAATATACCTGCTTTCCTTGTCTCCATAATTACTAGGAAAAATCAACCAGAAGATTTGTACTTGGGGGAAGGCACTTTGCCTGATTCAATGCAAGTCAGGTCATCTAACAGAATCTCATAATGCCTTTTTACTTCCTCAGGAGATTTTCCATCAACCATCGCAGCCACCTTTTGCCAACGGCCAGGAGTGTCTTTGTCATAGATGGCTATGGCCCTCTCAAACAATTTATTTTGCTTGGCTGTCCAATTTGATGCAGTGCTTCCCCCAGATGAAGAACTTGCATGACTGGCCATAGTGCCGAACTCAAGTCTTCAGCCAAAGAAATTCGGGGCTGATTTAGATGGACAATATATTGCACTTTTATGTGCTATGCCAATCCTCCAGTAACTGTTTTTGTAATAGAACTTATAGAAGGCAGAGGACCCCACTCGTCCAATTGGTCAAAACTTAAAGAATATTCAAAGTACTCCTAGAATACTACCAGCATCAAATCACCCAAATACTCTTAAGCTCCAGCAAGACAGTAGTCACAGTACAATTACAGAAAAGAGTGGAGTACCCAAGTCTTTGAAATATTACAGAAGCAAATACAAAAGTGAAGAGCTCAATTCAATTCTATACCCAGTGAGGAAATTCAGTAGAATATGTAAATCAAATGGGATCAGTAACGTCTGAAAGAAAAGATGTGGGATGAAATTCTCTAGAAAAGCTAGAGTTAAGGATGTTTTCAAGAGTCAAAGCCAAGCAAATCGGAAGAGAAAACCAAATATTGAATGCAAGGACTAAAACAATAGCAACAGTGTGAAAGTGGATTAATAAATGGCACCAAAATGCTTCAAATGGCTTGACAGACAATAAAATTGTACACAAACTAAGGACAAACTCGGGTGGATTGCTTAAAAGGAAGAGGCTGAAGCTTTGGTGGCTATTGGATACAGCGGAGGTGGGTGATGAGGATTGAGGCTATGCAGTTCAGCTTAAGTTGCATGGCTATGCATTGGAGTGTCCCTATAAATAGAGGGGAGGTTAGGTTGTGTAATAATCAGCCACTTGTTGGAATATTAACAGAGTACTGGAGAGAATAACAAATCCAAGCAAGCCAGAAGATGAATATGACTAGTTATTCAGCAGAATCCATGAACAGGATTTCCCTTTATCAAGCACAAAGACTGAAAAATGCATAATGATAATAATTTTCCTATCAAAGTCATTGAATACATTGGATATTTGACAAATGCGTTTAGCAGCTTATAAACGGTTTCAATAGATTTAAATGTCATGAGAATTCATGGTTGGTTTTTTTGGTGTGAGGTCTGAAATTCATGGTATAAGGTATGTTACCCACTCATCCCAAACATGTTGGAAATATTCTAATACTTTAGAAAGCCCTAGGCACACAATTTGTGTTGTGTACCTTTAGAATAATTAGGATATTTTTCAGCTGGAAATATGCTACTACTTTACACCTGCCTAAGCACAATACTTGTTTTTCCGTACCAGGCTACCAGCAAGTTGTAGTTCTTCTAAAGAAACTCCTAAGCTGCTTGTTTTGAAATCACGCTGCTTTCTAACCTGCACAATTTTGCTATATCTGGAACCATAATGGTTGGCACACAGCAGGCATCACTAGTTGAGAGTGTTAAATTTTATATTCATTGTATAAATATATTGGCTGATCTCACTTTTACCAGTCACCATGTTCTGGATACACACCGAATGTTTTTAGGGAGTAATAATGTGTGAGTACTTCCCATAATATTACTTCCAGTGAAAACAAGATCTCTGGCCATCATTATCATCCTTTATTCTGTTATCCTGGTCAAGGGAAGTCCCAACCGCCTTACAGAATATATTTCTCTCCTCCCTTTTCCACTCAGGCATCCAGAACACTGTATCATGAGTCAGAAAGAATATGTTTGCTTTTCATATTAGTTCACTTTCTAGGTTGCCAATTGTCTAAGGCAGGTTTGGCTGTAGACTAAAAGATGATATTACTCATCTCTTGATTATCCTTAACAAATCTGGGTTGTTGTAAGAGTATAATTGAGCAGTTTTGAATTAGAAAAACTTAAGCAAACTTCTTAATATTAATTATCCTATTTAAAGAAACAAAAGTTATCCTCTGCAACACAGGTCTCCATTCTGATTTGACCCATCAAGTGCAGCAACTATACTCCTAGCATATGGGAGTGAATCTGACTGTTGCATGTGGGAAAATTGGTCTGCTGCATAATTTCCTCTAAGCAATAAAGTATAAGACAGGGTGATTCTGTGGATATCAATATGTATGTTGTCTATATGCAGTATCTCAGTATATCAGTAAAGTTGAATTAAGATGTTGTGGTATAGGTATCGGTAAAGGTATCAAAACTGGACATTTATACGTGATTTGATTTAAACAGTACACTCTACATTTTGATTTGTTTAAATGACTCATTTGAAATTACAGTAATAGATGGACCCTATTATACTATACTTGACATGCTTTAACCAGAGAAAAAAAAAAAAAAAAAAAACCACCTTACAAGATATTTTAGCATTTCAAAACATACCGGCCCCTTTCATCTCTGGCTTAAAACATTATTTCAAAACATTATTTTAGCATCGAGGTGACCAATCTCAAAGGGAATAAATATCCATGGGCTGTGTATCTCATCATAGTAAAAGAACAACTTTTCCAAATAAATTTGGAACAAAGTAAAAAAGTACCAACAAATAATTAGATCCATTTGCCGACATAATAATGTTCTCCTTCCCTAGTTTCTGGCCCGGCATAAAAGACCTCTAAAATCAATTAGATAATATCCTTCACTGTCTTAACAATTCGACGAAAAGAAATGAACCTCTTTGAATCCTTATGGCAAATATTCCTGAAGTAGATGGAAGTAAGGTCAGTTCAAGCATTTTTCTTCCCATGCAAGTTGCACGAGAGAGATTCTTCCAAATGCTTGTGGAAACATGAAGCACATCTTCGAAGCTATTATCACATCGATAGAGACAATGCATTCGATACTATTGTCTAGTCCAAAGATCTTATATTCAAGGGATAAAGATCAATAATGTTGGGAGACTTCTCATTATCATGATGGATAGTTAGATAGGGATATCTTCGCTTTAGTGAGAGGAAATGAGGTCCACTTCTCTGCTGGCCACAAAATTGTTCATCCATGTTCAAAACTCTATTATTATCTTAATTTTTCTTCATATAGATTATTATATTGGAATATTTTAATGTATTTGTTAGGGTATAGAGGTCACATACATCTATTGTATGTCACCTCTGTTTTATAGTTCTTATTGTGAAAATAAATTGTATAGTTCTTATACATTTATTCTGATCTTTTCTGTTTTTGTTTTCTCATCCTCAAGCATTTTTTTAATGAATGACTTTAAATTTTAGCATTCTAAGAGTTGATGCTAACGTTGCTAGCTTAAAAGTATAGAAGAATGGTTCCCCCTCAAAAGAACCCTTAAAAGTTCATAGCAAAAGTATTTCATGAGAAATATCTTTTGAAACCCCTACAATGTGGTTTACTCTTTTTTATAATTTGATAGGTGCCTATAAATGACTTGATTATTTTACTCTAATCAATTATTTTGTGAGGAGAATCCCCTCTAGAAGCATATTTATGGATGGATCAACAAATGATAGGTCCTTCATGAGGTCAAATTTGATGTCATTCAAAACCTCACTAAGGGATTTTTCCTTCTTAGGTTTGTAGAAGCAAGCTATGTTAAGGTTGTTGTTAAACATGACCTTTGATATGTGCATAGTGCATTGTTATCTTTCACATCCTAGAACTTTGAATTTTTTGTCTTTATTAGTGAGCTCTACAAGTCTATGTTTGGGTCAAGTTCCTTGCCTACCCTTGCATTGTTGGTCCTTTTTAACCATACCATTTCCTTTTAGGCAGTGTCATTTTTGGTTAGCCTAACAAGTTCTTTTTAGCACATCCATAAAAATACATTTGTATTGAACTTTGATATCTGCTTTCTAGTGATGTATGTCATGGGGATGGCTTCCACCCACTTTGTGAAGTACTCAATGGCATTAATGATAAACTTGTGGCCATCGGATGAGGTGGGGGTGATTTTTCCAATGAGATCGAGCCCCCATTGCAAAAAGGACCATGGTGTGACAATCGGATGAAGCTCTTGAGCTGGTGCATGGATGAGGTCCCCATGCTGTTGACATTGTAGACACTTCCTGACATAATCATGTGCTTCTTTTTCCATTGTTGGCCAATAATACCCCATCCTCAGCAATTTCTTAGCCAAGGTCATTTCGCTTGAGTGTGAACCACAAATACCATTATGTACCTCAGTTAAAGTAGTCAAGGCTTCTTCAACGTTTAGGAAATGTAATAGGGTTCCTTTGATGCTTCTATGGTAAAGAGTATCTCGTAGGATGATGAAACATGATGCTTTCTTTAAAAAAAAATCTTAAGGTTTGAGGTTATGTCTGCTGGGAGGACTGCTATTCTCAGATAAGTGTATATATCATGGTACCAGGGATCACCAGGACCAACTATTTCGCACACAAATTCAAACTCTGGTACCTCGAATGAAGGCACTAGAAGCTGCTCTACTAGGAATTCATGCTTTGGGACATTGTTAGGGATGTCCAATAGGGATCCAATTGTTTCCATGGTGTCTGGTACTCTATTGTTTTCTCTAGGTATCTGCTCGACTGTGATCTTAATGAAGGACTCCTTAAGACTTTCCACCAACTTATTGTATGGAGTTAGCTTGTTGTCCTTAGTTTGGTACTCATCATTTACTTGATTGATTATTAGCTGTGAATCCCCATATACCTTGAGATCCATGATATGCCACTAC
This sequence comes from Sequoia sempervirens, assembly GCA_007258455.2. Classification (NCBI taxonomy): domain Eukaryota; kingdom Viridiplantae; phylum Streptophyta; class Pinopsida; order Cupressales; family Cupressaceae; genus Sequoia; species Sequoia sempervirens. The sequence continues at coordinate 12,258 of VDFB02177135.1, read as the reverse complement.
TCTTCTATTTTGAGTCCTATGGTTAGAGCCTCATATTATGCGATATTGTTTGTGCAGGGAAATGCCAACTTGTAGGACCTTTGTATGCAGTCTCCCTATGGAGTAATGAAAAAGACTTTGGCTCCTGATCTATGTTGTGTGTAGAAACCATCAAAATACAAATTCCAATGGTCTATTATGCTAAATTTGAAGATGGATTCATCAGGGAACTCTAAAATTAGTGGATTTTTCAAATACATTGGTGCTTCTGCCAGTTGGTCTACAATAGCTTGTCCTTTGATGGCCTTTCGCTCTACACACTCGATATCGTATTCTGATAGGATCATGACCCACTTGGCCATCCTTCCTGTGAGCATTGCTTTAGAAAGTAGGTACTTGAGTGGGTTGATCTTGTCAATGAGTTTGATTCTATGTGCTAACATGTAGTTTTTGAACTTCTGTGAGGCAAACACCACTGCTAGACAAGCCTTTTCAATGGAGGAATAATTTAACTCATGACCCACCATGGTTCAGCTGATGTAGTAGATGGCCCTCTCTGTTCCATTTTCATTTTGCTTAGCTAGAAGAGCACTAAGGGTTGTTGTTGTTGTTGATATGTAGAGGATTAGAGGTTTTCTTGGGATTGGAGGCATAAGCACTAGAGGTATGAGCAAATACTCTTTGATCTTGTTGAAGGCCTAATCACACTTATCCTCCCATTAGTATGCTACCCCCTTGTGGAGCAGGTGAGAATATGGGATTGAATTGTCCAGTAGCCAAGCTATGAACCAGCGGATGGAGTAGAGCCTTCCTTGCAGGCCTCTCAATTTTTTCAATGTCTTGGGTGCCTCCATATCGAGGATTAATTTTACTTTAGCTATATCTATTTCAATTCCTCTCATGGACACGTTGTATCCCAACAACTTTCCTAATTGTACACCAAAGATGCACTTCTTTGGATTAAGGAAAACCTTGTATTCCTCAAGTCTTTTGAAGATGGAACTTAATGTTGGTATGTGGTCCCTTCTCTTCATAGATTTTCCCAATATGTCATCGGCATCATCCTCCATAGTTTTATGGATCATTCCATGAAAGATTAAGGTCATCGCTCTCGAATATGTTGCTCCAACATTCTTTAGGCCAAACGGCATAATGTTCTAGCAATATGTCCCCCATGGACAAGTAAAAGTTGTTTTGTGTTGGTCCTCTTTGGCTATCATCATTTGGTTACACTTGAAGAATTTGTCCATTAGTGAAAGCATCTCATGTCCCTTGGTCATATCTACAATCCTATCAATTTCGGGCAATGAAAAGTCATCCTTGGGACATGCCTTGTTCAGGTCTCTAAAATCTATGCAGGTACGTATGCCCCTAGTGGGCTTTGAAACAAGTACCAAGTTTGATACCTACTCTAGATAATCGATCGACTATATGAACCTTACATAGAGTAACTTCTTCAATTCCATTTTAACCAACAAAGCTATATGGGGGTGCATTTTTCTTATCTTTTGTCTAACGGGCTTTGCTTTGGGATAAACAGCTAGATGGTGGACCATAATCTCTAGATCAAGCCCAAGCATGCCAACATAGATCCATGTAAAGCTGAATTTTCTCTCCCTTAAGAAAGAAGATAGGGCCTCTTTTTCTTCTGACATCAATGATTTGGCATAAAATGTGATTTGCGGGGTTTCCTCTATTCCCAAGTTGACTGGGTTGCACTTATCGGCTAGAACTACTAACTTTTCCTGATGTAGAGCATTAAGAGGAAGATTGAATCCTTCATCCTCGGGTGCCTCAAATAGGTTTTCACCATCAGATAGATCCTTTATTTTTACTATTTTTGGGTAAGAGAGTGCCACAGTGTGGTTTTCAATCAAAGACATTGAGATTATTCTCAAATTTTTGCTTTTGCGACTAAAGGATTCAATCATTTCCCCATAATAGGCTTGTGTTTCTAGTATTATGTCAAACCCAACCTTGTGATCTTTGTATGAAACCGTGTCCTCTAGTCCCATGAATTATGAGAGAACCTCATCATTTTCAAAAGTGTCTAGAATTAGTGGTCCTCGTTGGTTGTAATCGATGAGCTAGGGGTAGACTAGGTTTATTTCATGGGTTTGACTAGTTGACTCAAATGATAATATACTAATCATAAGGAGAGAGGTATCCTCAAAAAGCATAGGTAAGTCGGTTATGGCATCTTCCTCATCACTACTACTGCAGACATCGGTTATGTCAAATGTGATGTTGTTTATGACTCAGTCGGTAGATATAGGTAAGTGAAGTTCGAATCCTCTTGGCTGAGGGGGAGTATTGACTGCTTTAACTAGGGGACCTTGTCCATGTATGGTTATACTTAGAAGGGTACATCCAAGGCAAATATTTCTCATTCGTGTCTCATGAATAATGGGTATTAGGAGACCATTGTCATTTTTTCCAAGCCTCTAGTTTTTGTCATAGCCCATGGCGAGCATCATTTGTAATCCTTTACTACTATCATCCATAGGAAGTTCAACTGTTGGTTTGTTGTCTTGGTATAGAAGGTTTGATGGGTCCTCTTCTAGTATTTCCCAGCCTAGGTCTCCCCAACTCCTGAACCTAGAGGGGTCAGTTTTGAAAATTTGGGATGATGTTTCAGCTAGTTGGGGTTGTCCATGGGACCTAGGAGATTGTGGTAACTCTCCTACCACGAAAGCACCTTTCTTCATTTTATAATATCCACACCCATTGTCTTGGATAATGACATTGATATCGAAGATGGCAGGTGTCTCTATTGCAGAAGTGGAGGCGAGAGTAGATGGGTCGATCTGTGGAGTTGAGGGACCCTCATGGTTTTTAGGCACTTGGGAGATTTTGTAATATTTTGCTTCCAAATTTTTGCAATAGTAAAAAGGTTTAGGATCCCCATGGACAGTGACCTCTTGGCCTTGATATCGAGATTTTACACACTGTTGGAAGGTAGAAGCAACAAATTGCATCCCATGAATCCAGGGATGCCCCAGGAGGATATTATAAGGCAATTCCAAGTCGAGAACTTGACAAGTTGTTTCCATGATGATTGGCCCTACTTGAATAGGGAGTTGGATAGTTCCCTGAGACACTCTTTCTTGATCATCGTAGGCTCTGATAGTTATTCCTTTTCCTTTTTCAATAGCATTTTTAGAGAAGCCCAATATTTTTATTAATTTAAGGGTGCATATGTTCAACCCTGCACCTCCATCTACCAAGACCCTCTTGACCTTATTTTTATGGACATAAGCCTCCAGATGAAGTGCACGATTATGAGATGGTTGTGTTGGAAGATCTTGCTCTAAAAATGTTCAGAGGTGAGGTGTGGAGAGGTGTGCGACCATAGCTTACAATTGATTTGCATCAAGATCACTGGGGGTGGAAGATGAGGCCAAGGCCTCCTCTAGCATCTTTCTATGGGCTAGTGAAATATTCAACAACTCCATGATGGAGATCTAAGGTAGGGTTCTTTGCAACTAGTCAAAGACATTGTAGCCACTAGGAATGGACTTTGGATTGGAGGTGGATGCTCTGTTTGGCTAGGATGACCCTATGATGGTAACTTTTCCACCTCTTGTGGTGACTCTACAATCAACTTGGGATCATTTGATGGTGATAGTAGTGCAATAATCATCTAGGGATGCGATGACATGGTCATATACATGATTCACATTTTTGAAGGTACCCTTTCCTTTATCATTGTTCTTGTTCCCCTTGTTGTGGTTTGGCATCAAATTCGTGTAAATCTTGAGATTTTGGTTCCTCGCTGGTTGCTACACATTTATGATTTTGTTGTCAATGAGGTCTTGGATCAAGTTTTTCAACCTCATGCAATTAGCCATTGTGTGTCCCTTGATTTTGTGGAAATCACAAAGGTGATTTTCATTGTACCAAGGTGGTTTTACTAAGGGTTCCTGATAGTTATCATAGGTGGGATTTGTGATGAGTTTTTCCTACACCAGTCTCTTCATGATAGATTCAACTAATTCTCCAAGGGGTATGTACTTCCTTTTGGGAGAATTTTTGTTTCACTAGGGTGGTCCCCTTTGATCATTCACATTGTTGACTATTTGGTTGTTTTGTTGTTGTGTGATAGTGTTGTCTTTTCAATTGTTCTAATTGTTGGGTTGTGGTTGTTGAGGTGTTTGTATGTTTTGTCGAGGAGCACTAATGACAAATTTGACATCGACAACACCATCATTGGTAGCAATTCTATTTTTCACCCATGCACATGGTTTTTCGTTATAGTTGGTGGATGGGTGACTTTCTTGATAAGGTGTTCCTCCTTGTGAGATAAGGGCTCATTCAATATTGAGCACCTTGGGGATCAACTTATCGTAGATTGTGATGCATTGCATCTTGAGATAGAAGGACAAGAGTCCGTCAAGATTTGTGATGATGGTCCACACCTGTTGTTCCTCGGGCATGACCCATTTGATTTTATTGGCTTTTGATCACCATCATTGCAAGACTGAAGCAAATGTCTCCCCCTTGGATTGTTTCATAGCTGATAGTTCTTCTAGGCTCACATCCATACCTATATTGAAGGCATAGTTTTGCATAAATATGTCTATGATTTCTTGGAATTTCTTGATTCCTAAGAGATGAGAGAACCAGTCAATGGCAGGCCCTGCCAAGCTCTGAGGGAACAATCACATTAGGTAAGTTTCATTGTATGCAACCTCCATGCAATGCACTTGGAATTCCCTAATGTGGTCTTCAAGGTTTCCTTTCCCATGATACTTGTCAAATGTTGGGATCTTGAATCCCTTTAGGAATGGTTTCATGGTAATGCTCCTGTCGAATAGATAGGGGAAAAATTTCTTTGGTGGTTTTGTGGTTTTCCTTGATTAAATATTGAGCTCTTGTTGTGAAATAAATTTGATTTGTGTTGATAAATCGTTTTGACAATCAGGGGGTGGGATGAAGGTGTTCTACTGTGGTTCGATCATTGGAAGAATGGGTGGATTGGTTGGTGTGTTGGTGGATGGTGCTTGCTCATTTTGTTGCACCAAGTATGCTTGTAATTGATGTTGTACTGGAACAATGTTTTTTGTTGATCATGTTACTATTGTGCTAATAATGCATGTTGATGAGCTTCTTCTTGTTGTTGCTCCAACAATGCTTGTTGTTGGGTTGCTACTTGGGTTGCTTCTTGTTGCTCTTGGTATTGCTTCAATGCTTGTTGGTATGCTTGTTGTTGGGTTGCTTGATCTTGTGTGAGGTATTGTGCTTGTGCTTGTGCTTGTGCTTGTTGGGATGCTTGTGCAGCTTGATCTGCTTGTGCAACTTGGGTAGATTGTTGTTGTTGTAATAAGGCATGGGATTGAGTAGCCTGTTGTGCTTGTTGTGTAGCTAGTTGTGCTTGCACTTGCTAAGCAGCTAGTTGTGTGGCTTTATAATTTTGCATTTGTTGGAGTTCCTTTTGATAGGTAGCTTTTTGAGCGGCTTGTAACACAATGTTGTATTGGTTTGACGTGTTTGAGTTTGGTGGCGATGGTGGTGGAAGATTCATAATGGTGTTTGTTGCTACGATGAGAGGCACCATTGTATTGATGATGGGGATTTGTGTAGTTAATGGTGCGATCGATATGCTTGGTCCTTGAGAGACCATGTTTTGAGGGATGGTAGATGTATTGATTGCTTGGGTTGATTGGATGGTTTCCATCTATTGTTGTGATATTGATGGAAAGATGGGAGGATTCGGTATGATGCTTTGACCGATGATCAAGGGGTTGTTTTAATTTTTTTTATTGATGTTTGGTAAAGGGGGAAGCCCTAAAGTGAGGGGTGGTGTCGATGTTAATGTCAAAGGTGGAAGTGGTGGAAAAGTGAGTGGCATACTCCCTTGGGGAAATGATGAAGATGAAGGGTCCAAGATGCCTCCTAGTTCAAATAGCCCACCTTCTCCTTGCGAAGTCATAGAGAGAGAGGTTTGAGGTGTTGCGTGAAATGATGATGATGGGTCATTAGGATCGTGAAACGTGAGGGGGACTTATGGGTGTAATGGATTTTGGGGGACAAGTTTCCCCAAGATAGTGTTTGCGTCTAAATCTTGATTATTCACAAGGTGGTTTGTGTTTAGTGCATTGAGAAATGCACTCCCTTTGTTCACAATGGGCTGAGTTGAAGCAATGGATGATGTAATTTGTGGGATGGATTGAGTGATATTTTGAACTAGGGGTGTGGATGAAATGGGGAATGTGGTTGATATTGGGGGAATGATCCCAAGAGGTTGTTCCACAATGCTGCTCACATTGTAATCGGAAGGGAGTTTAGCCCCTTATTGTGGGGGATGAAGCTTCATCATGATATTGGCAATCCTATGATTTTTGAGATTTTGGACCATTTCGATGATCTCATCTTATGTCATCCCAAAGGCATTATTGGTGATATCCTCTACTTGACCTTCCTCTTGAGGATTTTGTGACGATGGAGGAAAATTAGTTAGGGGGTTTCTTGATCCAATAGGATTGATTTCAGAATTGGTTTGACTTAGTTCACATGAAGTTGATGTTTCTTTGTTGGCCTCCATGTTCTTCTTGTGTTGCAATCTAGTTTGCACCATAAAATAGGGATCAATTTTTCAAGAATGTGCAAGATGAACCTCTAATTCTCTAGATTGATCCAACTTTAGGCACACAAGAGAAGATCTCTAGGATGACTAAGGATCAAAGTGTGATGATGAGATGAAAGATGGATGATATGAATAATTGAACTCTTAGAAGATCTTGAGGGGGATGCTAGACTTTTGGGATTGTTTTGGATTCTTGGATTCTTGGATTTTTATTTTGACCTTGATTTGGTTTTGGATTGTTTTGATTTTGGATAATGAACAAATAGATCCCAAGATGTTAGATGTTATCTGTGGGATAGACTTGCTCACAAGATGGCAATTTGACTAAGTGTAGGGAGAAGGATGCATCTACCCACACCTAACCAAACAAGATGATTTGATGATAATTCAACTAAGCATATGGAGAAGGATACATCTACATATACATAGCTAAACAAGATGTTTTGATGTTTTGATTCAAGGATTTTTATTCATGGATTTTCCAAAAATCCTAGCATGAAAGATGGTTTCAAGATTTTCAAGAGTTGTTGGTGGGGTGATTTTGGTTTGATGCTTGAAAGATGGATGAAGATTTTGATTTGATCCTATGTGTACCTAAAAAGACTTGTTTTACAAGACCTCGATTTTGAAGAACACACTTTACTTCTCATACAAGATGCTCAAATTGTTGAAAAATTCTTAGATTCTGACAATAATAAAATGAATACAGATTGGGGTTGTTCCTTGAAGCTCTTTTGTAAAATTTGAAAAGAAATCATTTTCTGAATTCGTGGAGTGCTGAGAGACGCTTTTGATGATCTCTTCGACTAAGAACTTTGAACTTGGGTTTATGAATTTTGATCTTTTTTGAAATCATTGGATGAAGCACATGTGTGGGGTGCAATTGTTCTTTAGCTTTGCTTAGTGACTTCTTTTTACCAAAAACAATTCTTGATTAAATTTCCAAACTATATGTCTAATGCCTAACTTCTTATCATCTCACAAAGTGCTTTATGTGGGAATCAAGGATATTAAGGAAATTTTTTCCTATTGTTGACTTTAGTAAGCAAATTGAGATGTAAATCCAAATTTTTATAAACCTCTAAGGATAGAATCCCTAGGGAAAGCAATAACACTTCAATTTTGTCAATAATATTTGCTTCCTAAAGGGTTTGAATTTTGGTGATCATGTTGAATGCTTGTTTTCCTAATGTTTTCGATCAAGCAAAGTATTTTGTTTCCAAGAACATGTACAATCCTATGGATATGAAAGACTGTATTTGTTGAATCCCCACTTGGACAAGTCCAGCTACAATTACTCATAGCAGATGACTAGATGCTTGACCACACTAGCTCCCCTCCATGGCACATACTTCTTGGGTCAGCCAAGCATCAATACCCATGAAACTCCCATGGCATAATTTTCATCTCTACTAAGAGCTGTAAAAACATGGGGCAGCTTCAGAACAACTGTTCTTGCACCAACAAATAGAGCAAGGATTTTGGCCTTTTCTAAACAAGGGTTTTAATGCGGGCATTTCGTTCGTGGGGGACCATCCATGCGGTGAGAGACCATTGCTACCCTTCTCGTCAGAATAATCCTTGTGATACTTGTCTTTCCTCAAGTACCCACACTTATAGACTGGTTGGAAGTTGCTTGGCTTTAGCATGTTCCTGGTTGGGTCATTCCCTTGGGTGATTACTTTCTCCCACAAGGCAAGCCCTCTAAGATAAAAAATAGGGAGCAAACATATTCATAGTTTGATCAATCTTTGTTGAGAAACAAAGAGAGAACATACACAATATGTTCCACTCACACTCGCAAGATTTGTTCAATTTTTAATCCCAAATAAAATGTGGAGACAATCACTTACAAAACCCAATATCACTGAAATCCTTTTGATTCTCAAGATCATAGTGAGGCATGGGAGAAATGCATATGTCTTTCAGGTAGTATTTTTTTGGGTAAGTGATTACAAAACATAATAGTACTTGTCCATTTTATCCTTTCAAAGCAAGAGTGACTTCTTTTTAAGCACCAATGGAAATGTGAGATTTGAATGTTCAATTGTTAACCTTAAACAAAATCTAGTAAATTTTCCTAAATTTCTTTTTAAACCTTTTTCCTTGTTCATTTTAAACCCAAATTGAAATCTATTGAGTCCTAGATAGCTTGAAGAGATAAAGTACTTAGACTTGGAATTATAATTGCTTCCAAAAGTGTCTAAAGACACTTGATACAATGGATAAATAATGTTATGCTTCAAACTCTTCCTTGCTCCTTACTTGCTTCCACCTATACTGACTGATTAATCCAAGAAAAAGAGAAGTACAAGACAGGTCAATAGCTCAAAATGATCGAAAGCAAAAAAGAACATGTCAAAATAACTTAAAATCCCTTTTACCCCACCCAAGCAGCACAACTCACATATGTGTCACAGTTTGAAGAGATCAGCAGTGCTATATGGTGTTGCTAGGACTGATAGCGATGCTCTGCAGCAAGGAAAGAGAGCGTGATTTTGGCTCTGTTTTGGTCAGTGGCGTAGTTTGTAAATTTGAAAATTCTAGCGTCAAAAAATAGCTCTGTGTCACAGTTTAAAATTTTGAATTTTTGGGCGAGAAGGTTTGAGCAGCAGAGTTTGGAGTTTGTAGCATCGATGTATGGTATTGTTGGACTGATAGTGATGTTGTATGGCATCATTGGACTGATAGCAACACAACTTTGTGTAGATGAAAAAAATCACAAAAAACCATAGAATTTTGTTAAAAAACATGTTAAGAACTTGAGATAAGCCCAATCCTATACCTGCACAAACATAGCAAACAAAAACATTATTAGGTCAAATGCAAGTAAGAACCAAGATTCCCCATGAAATCCATCTACAAATGCACAAATAGGAAAGAAATTGAAGAACAAAGCAAAGAAAGTAATTGAAATACTATTTAAACATGCAAACTCTCAATTCCATGGGGGAGTTGATGCCAATTTGACGTGGAAATTGGCCCTTTCCCAACTCCTATGCAAGCTTGATAAAGATTTGATGATGGTTGAAGCTCCTTGATGAAATTTGAGCACATTTTGATGAATGTGCACAATAAATAACATTAGGTGGAATTTGAAAATCATGAAATGACTTGTTGGAGGGAGAAAAGAATGAATTAAATGCCACTTGGCTCAATGCACAAGGACATGAAAGAGGGTTAAATGCTTGTTGGAAGGTCAAACCCACTTGGAGGGATTTTCAAACTTGGAGGAATATTCCCCTAAAGATGCCATGTTGAGAGAAAATGGGGATTTAATAAATCAATTAAATGTATTTTCATGTGCAAGTGGCAAAATCTAGAGAATTAAGGTGATTAGGATTAAATTAATAAGGATTTGATTAATTTAATAGGAGGTTAGTTGATGTGACTATTTGATTTAGATTTTTGGATTGATTTAAATCAAAGCTGAGAAGAATACGATTTATATTTAATTAAATAAAAGATTTCAATTTATTTAATTAAAGAAGGAGATTATTTTAGATTAAATTAAATAAAGATTGATTTAATTTAATGGAATGACTTAAGAGATTAATTAAATAAACTCATTTGTTTAATTAAAGGGAGACTAAAAGATTATTTAAATAACATTGATTTATTTAATTAACGAGAGAGAATGACTTAATCATATAAATAATTATTTATTTAATTAAGGGATGACATAGTGATGATTAGTTAAGAAGATAATTTAGGACAAAACAATGTTAGTAAATCAGGATCAAGTGTGTTGGTATATTTTCCATTTCTAGACTAGTTAGTCTTCAATGTTTTCCACCTTTCTTATATAATGATGAGCTCATCTTGTTGTTTTTGTTCTTGTGTCATTGTGTTTAGGTGGCACTTGTGTGCATGTTATTGTGCAAGTGTGACATGTTGATGTCATATCTTCGATGTTGTGGTTGTTTTTTTTTTAATTTATTCAGTCAAGTTTTTCCTTGTGCTTCAAATGGGGAATTACACCTAATTTTATTCAATCATAATTTTTAATGATTCGAACTAAAAATAGATCCATTTTTTGTACATATCACACCAATAAAAAGTAAAATGTATTCCTAGAATAACTTTTATGATTTTACTAACATATTGATGTTATTTTGCTCCCATTAAAACTATTTGGCCCATCATGGTATCACACTCAACCCTCAATCTATAGCTTTAAATATGGTGTATAGGCGCTATGAGATGGACTAATAAAAATCAACCTACTATAAATATTTTATTCATGAAGGTTGAATGCAAAAGTGCAATAGAATTGGTGAAGGAATCAATTTAGAAAAAAATTAATGGATGATAGTTTATAAATAGGTACTAATAAGAGTTACCAATTTTTCATCTAATAGATAAACTTGTATTAGTATTTCCATGTATCATGTTGTACACAAATGAATAGATCAATTTGATTCCATGCATATTTCATTTGATAAAATTTATCAATAGTTAAATTAGGCTTTGATTTTGTCAAATAATATTCAAGTGGAGGATATTCTTATAAATTTGTTGTGCAATACCAAATTCTATAAATTTGTAGAAATGTTGTTCATCAAGGAAATACCATTAAGTGGAAGTGTGCATGACAATAATGCCTCATAGTGACTAATGATGGATATAATTTCTAAAGCCACAAGAAAGGTGCATGTAAGATATAAAAGAAATTGGATAATTATTAAACCTATTAGCAAGGAATTTTTTTTTTTTTTGGGAGGCATTACAATGATAAGATCTAGAATATGATTAAGGTAGGTGTAAGACCTATACACAATATATTATTATATATCTCCTATGTATTACTCTTCAATTTGTTACAAGCTCCAAATATAGTGAACATTATATGTAGGTAACTTGAAAAATAAAGACTCTTCATGTTGAGAGGAGCAATTGTAAATGAGAAAATAGTAGGGTCATTTTGTTAAGATAAATCCAATAATTCCCTTGTATTGCATCATTTTGATTAAAATAGGATGTAAATAATGACAAGCGGTTGATCATATAATCCAAAATGAATGATATTTTTTTGGCATGCACTTATCCCCTATTACATGCTAGTCAAAGAAATCCTATGCAATTAAAGATCTTTATATTTTATTTTCAAATAAATTGAAAACATAAACTCCTTATAAATATTAAGGGGGGTATAAGAGCATAATGTTCATTAGAGGCAAACTTTTCATAATAAAATTTTAAATAACATTAACAAGACACTATTTAAGGTAAGATTTAGCCTTATATTTATATTTATATCATACATGATCATTAGACATTGATTTTTTTTTGGTATGTAAGATTAGTTTGTATTTCAATGCAAAAAAAGGTTACAAAAAGTCTGTTTTGCAGGAAACCCCAAAAATGAGACAACATCGTCTAATAAAGACCAACACCCCCGACCACCCATATCAATTTACAAAAATGCAGACTAGAACAAAACCTAAACTATACACTAGACTATATGTTGGTCCATACAATATGCTAGGCTATAAGCCATAATACCCTAACCCAAGCCGCAAAAATGATATTAACCCTTACAATTACCAAACTATAAGCTTTGAATAGACCACGACCATAGAGCTTACATGAACCCATTAGCTTTGGAAAAGGATTCAAAATCCGAAACCTAGTCGAAGTCGCTCACAAGCTCCAAGTGCAATGCTTTCTTGAGGTAATTTGCACTATAAGCC
>VDFB02177134.1:0-65052 GCA_007258455.2 Sequoia sempervirens | reverse complement strand
GGTATGCCAATAAGTTCTAAAATTGACCATTTGAATGTATTTAGAGTCCTTCTTTTGTTAAGAAATGCAATGTTGTCAATGATGCACAAAATGAAAAATGTGTAGATAAGGGTTTTTGAAGGGTTTAGTGTGTTAAGTCTTAGATTTTGTTGAATAAGGTCTTGTTGGACCATTTAATGTGGTTTTGAGTCTTTGTAATGGTCATTAGGGGGTTTGGAGGTTAAAATTGAAAATTTGACAAAAGTTGTCAATACAAAAAATGTAAAGGTTGCAAAATTGCACTCATGAGAAGTCCAATGGTCATCAGAACTTAAGAGGCAGTTTGAACCATTGGGATGGTTTTTTTTTGTGTTTAAAAGGTTGAAAAACCTTGGAATAAGAGATTAGAAACATCATTTTGAAGAATCGTCAATAAAATTTCCCTGTTTTGTTAGAAATTCTATATTTTTGCTTACAATCTCTAAAAATACGGGCTTTGTATGTGACTGTAAGGAAGAATTTTGATCTAATAATTATGGAAGATATTGTAGACTTTTGTTAACCCTCATTTGAATCTATATTGGTGGTCGTTCATTAAATTTGAGGAGATATTTTGCCAAGTTTCTGTAACTGGGTATGTAGGAGCATATTAAGGGTTTAAGGTTACTTTAATGGAATAAAGCCCATTCCACCTCCTTTCCTCCCTGTTGCTAAGTGGAATGGGCTCATGATAGTTGTTTTAGGATGGTAGGATAGTTGTTCTAGTTTGTATGAAGGATTTTGTGGAGTTTTGTTGACTGTCCTAAGAAAGACATGGTGAATTAGAGCTTGAAAGTGATGGCTTTGAGTGTTTGATGAGTTATTGTGCGTAAAGGCTAAGAGAAGGTTTTTTGAGTGTAGGAAGGAATTTTGAAGAATGTTCAAGGTGGTGATAGCATTGTGAGAGATTAGGAATACCAACTTTCAACAAAACCTACCTAATTTGGGTAAAAGTGAGGGTTTTTTGTTATGAAGGATAGATGAGCATTTGTGCTTCTAAAAATTGGTGATTTGGGCCATGTGTAACCTATTAATGAGATCTAAGAAGGTCTTGTAAATTGGAGAGAGAAATTTTGGTACTTATTTTGTAAAACTAACCTAATTGAAGGTCAGGACAATAGTGTTTCTTGTTTTTGGAAAAGATGTTCCTAAGGAGTCATATGTGAGATTTAGATATGTTTGAGAAGGTTGAAAAGGGTGTTTGAATGTGATAAGATTCTGGTTGTTGTGAGATTCCTTGTGAGGAAAATTTGAACAAATTGGTTCTGCATACCTACTTGTGAAGGGGTAGAGTTAAATTGGAAAAGGGCTTTGTGAGAGTTTGTGAGTTAGTTTGTTGATTGAAATAATTTGAATTATGTTGATTTAGGTGAAAGCCAACAAGCTTTGCATCAGTTGGTATCATAACACAGGCAATAGGTCTTTGAAGGTTGAAGGTTGTTGATTAAAGAGGAAAGTAGGAAGTTGAACAGTCAAAGTGTCAAGATGCCTCCAAAAAGAGATAATGTGGTAAGAAAGATGCAAGAGATGGAAGAGAAAACTGAAAGGGAGATCAGAAAGTTGCAAGAATTGCAAAAGAGATTTGTAGCAAGGTTGGAGAGTGTTGAGACATGACAAAAGAGAGGAATGATTGTGGGAGATGAAAGTGAGACTAAAGATGAAGAAGATGAAGAATATGAAGATGTAGATGAAGAGTTGGATCCTGAAGACCAAAGAATTGCCAAGCTACTAAAGGAAATAAAAGGAAGCAAGCATAAGGTAAAGTTGATTTTCCTATGTATGATAGTACTTTAGATGAAGAAGCATTGATAGATTGGATTTCTACTTTAGACAACTTCTTTGAATGTGAGGATGTTTCTGACGAGGAAAAAGTAAAGATAGACAAGACTAAATTGAAGGGGGCATGCATTAGTTTGGTGGGATTATGAATAAGCATAGAGGAGAATAATAGGTAAGTCTAAAATTGCTTCATGGGATAGGATAGTAGCCAAGTTAAAAGGTAATTTTTTGCTAAATGATTATGCTATTCAAATGTCAAAAAAACTTCAAGATTTAAAGCAAGGAGAGATGGATGTGAAAACCTATACTAATGAGTTTTATAAACTGAGCATGAGGGTAGGACATATGGTTGATGATGTTGAGAAAGTGGCCAAGTACCTTAGTGGATTGAGATTTAACATCCAAGATGAAATAAGTTTGCATAATCCAAAGACAATTGAAGAATGTTATTAGATGGAAATAAGGGCAGAAGAAAAGGTGAAAAGGAGACAAGAAAAGTCAACAAGAGGTAGGGAAACACTTCAAGGGGAAAAGGTACATTTTCTTCTTCAAGACAAACTAATGAAAGCCAAGGTTATGCACATAAAGGTCAAGAACTAGTTGTAGATTTCAGAGGTGGATTCAGGGGATCAAGAGGCAGATTTGGTGGTGGAAGGAATCCTAACATTTTTGTAGGAAGGTGTTATAAGTGTGGTGAGTTTGGTCACCCTTTTTACAAATGCCCTAAAATTTTTGGTTCAACATCTAGTGGTGGAGAAAGGAAGAATGAAAGAAGAGCTCAAATTGTCCAAGAAGATGAATGTGAGAGTTCTAATTCCAATAGTCTACATGTTGATCTTGAAAATGGAGAAAGTTTGATGGTGAGAAGAACCTTGTTTCAAGCATCTAAGCAGAAGGAGATGGCTCAAAAAAGGCAATTTTTCAAGACAACTTGTGAGTGCAAAGGTAAGGTGTGTAAAATTGTGATAGATTCAGGATCTACAGATAACATAATGTCTTGTGAAATGGTTGATAAGTTACAGTTAGAAAGGATCCCTCTTGAAACACCATATCAAGCTTCATGGGTGAGTGATGATCAATCTATTCTTGTTAAAGAGCAAGCATTAGTTGAGTTTTAGATTGGTGAATATAGGGATAAAGTTCTTTGTGATATTTTATTAATGAGTTGTTGCCATTTATTCCTTGGAAGACCATGGCAATTTGATAGGCACTCAATCTATGATGGAAGAGCTAACATATATCAAATTGTGAAACATGGTATTAATTTTATACTAATCCCATTACAGGAGGGTGGAAAAGAGCAAAACAAGGTAGCCAAGGTTATCACTTTTGGTAAGAAAGAGGTTGAGGAGTTTGCAAGAGATAAACAAGAAGGAAAAAAGACATTTGCAACCACTTTAAGGTCAGGGAATGAGAGGACAATGAATTTGCATAAAGATACAGTCATGAAAACCAACAAAGAAGGTGAAGGAAAGGTGAGTAAGATTGATTTAGGAGAGGTCAAAGGTGAAATCCCTGAAAAATATTGAAAAGGAGTTGAAAAGGACATAATGAATTGAGGTTGGGACAGTATTTTGTCTAATAACTGATAAGAAAATTGTAGGACAGTCAAGAATTGTGAATATAGTGGTAGATAAGTCTGATAAGACATGGAACAATGAGAAAGGAAATCAAAATACAAAGGTGCACGGAAAAGAGAAGGTGATTCAAGGGCAAGTGAATAGTTTCAAGTGTGAAGCCAGAGATGAGAAAGAAGCAATTGAACTCTAGAGTGGAAAAGGTATGTTTGCAGGTGATAAAGTAAGTGCAAGGTAAGTCACAAGTAAAGGGATAGTCAGGAGGAGTTTATCAAGGAAGTCTAGGCAAAAGAAAGTAAAGTTAGGTGATAAGAATTTTAGTTACAAAGATGGTGCAAGCCAACAATATATGCTTTAGAGGAAAATAAAAAGAGAAAATGAAGAGCAAGGAGATGTAGAAGACAAGTTGGAGCAATCTGCAGTTCATTTCCAAGAGACTTGGAAAGGTTTTAAGGGTGGTTGTATGGTGCATGAGCACTATTCTACTTTCATCTAAATTTGTTCAAGTTTGCTTGGTGTTAGGTTGTCATAGGGGTTTGTGGTCTTGAGTTATTCCAATAAGGTCTAAAATTGACCATTTGAATATATTTAGGAGTCCATCTTTTGTTAAGAAATGTAATGTTGTCAATGATGCACAAAATGCAAAATGTGTAGATAAGGGTTTTTGAAGGGTTTAATGTGTTCAATCTTAGGTTTTGTTGAATAAGATCTTGTTGGACCATTTAATGTGGTTTTGAGTCTTTGTAATAGTCATTAGGGGTTGTGGAGGTTAAAATTACAAAATTGAAAAAATTGACAAAAGTTGTTAATACAAAAAATGTAAAGGTTGCAAAAATGTACTCATGAGAAGTCCAATGGTCATTAGAACTTAAGAGGCAGTTTGAACAATTGGGATGGTTTTTTTTTTGTGTTTAAAAGGTTGAAGAACCTCAAAATAAGAGGTTAGAAACATCATTTTGAAGAATCATCAATAAAAGCTCCTTGTTTTGTCAGAAATTTTGTATTTTTGCTTACAATCTCTAAAAATACAGGCTTTGTACGTGACTATAAGGCAACATTTTGATCTAAAAATTGTGGAAGACATTGTAGACTTGTGTTAACTCTCATTTGAATCTATATTGGTGGTCGTTCATTGAATTTGAGGAGATATTTTGCCAAGTTTTTGTAATTGGGTTTGGAGGAGCAGATTAAGGGTTTAAGGTTACTTTAATGGCATAAAGCCCATTCCACCTTCTTTCCACCCTGTTTCTAAGTGGAATGGGCTCATGATAGTTGTTTTAGGATGGTACGATAGTGGTTCTAGTTTGTATGAAGGATTTTTTGGAGTTTTGTTGACTGTCCTAAGAAAGACATGGTGAATTAGAGCTTGAAAGTGATGGTTTTGAGAGAGTGTTTGATGATTTATTGTGCATAGAGGCTAAGAGAAGGTTTTTTTAGTGTAGGCAGGAATTTTGAAGAATGTTCAAGGTGGTGACAGCATTGTGAGAGATTGGGAATACCAACTTTCAACAAACCCTACCTAATTTGGGTAAAAGTGAGGCTTTTTTGTTATGAAGGCTATATGAGAATTTGTGCTTCTAAAAATTGGTGATTTGGGCCATGTGTAACCTATTAATGAGATCTAAGTAGGTCTTGTAAGTTGGGAGAGAGAAAGGTTGGTACTTGTTTTGTAAAACTTACCTAATTGAAGGTCAGGACAACAGTGTTTCTTGTTTTTGGAAAAGATGTTCCTAAGGAATCATATGTGAGATTTAGATATGTTTGAGAAGGTTGAAAAGGGTGTTTGAATGTGACAAGATTCTGGTTGTTGTGAGATTCCTTGTGAGGAAAATTTGAACAAATTGGGTTTGCAGACCTACTTGTGAAAGGGTAGAGTTAAATTGGAAAAGGGCTTTGTGAGAGTTTGTGAGTTAGTTTGTTGATTAAACTAATTTGAATTGTGTTGATTTAGGTGAAATCCAACAAGCTCTGAATCATATTCACAAAATTCTAGAAGAGGACTTACGTTCTGGCAACCCAAAGTTGTATTATGAAGAGGACTTATAGGTGCAGAAGCACAAACTCCTCTCAAGTTGATAATGTCCTCCAATTTGGATATGAATGTAGTGAACATTGTAAGCATGAGAATATTTGAGTCATATTGAAAGATAGGTTTTATGATTGTTTATGATCAATTGATTTTTGTTTTACCTTTGATTGAAGATATGGGTTGGGATTAACCTATCTAGTCAGTTTAAACACTTGATTGTTGAGCTTATACTTTTGAAGTGGAGTCATTTAATGTTGTGATTATACTTTTGAAATGGAGTCATTTAATGTTGTGATTGTACTTTTGAAATGGAGACATTTAATGTTGTGACATTATGTTTACTCCTATGGTTAATTTGTTGTTCTTGGGGTTAGGATAATCCATGGATGGGAGTAACCTAATTGATCACTTAGTTATGTCATTACCTTTTTGGTTGAATGTTTGTCAGCTGAAAAGAGTATGAATGGTAAAATACCAAATTGAGCTAAGGGGTGGGTGAACATACAACTACACTCAAAGTACTTAGTGTTGAATTCTTTGGCCAAAGTAGTGTAAGTAGTCACTGTTTACACTGTGAGTCAGGTTTGCATACTAGGCATGTAACATCATACATGTAGGTTGTATCCAATGTATGGTGGATCTAATTATGCAGGACACGATACCATGCTTGAGAAGGCTAGTATTATTAGGTTACCAAACCAATATCTTTGTCGAAGGGTAGGGCCATCTTACTAGTTAGGTAGATGTGTGGGGGGGAGGGTCACAATAAGTCTATGGTTAATGAAAAAACACTTGAGTGATGTTCTCCCTCATACATTTGGCAGCCGAAATTTGAGGATGTATGCTAGCAAGGACATATGGACCATTTGTATCTCTATGTCATCAATCTCTTGGAAGTTATGTATGTATTCACGTATCTTTATCTTTATGAAAATTGTAATTGGAAAAATGTTATCATTACATGGGATTATGTAATATGAAACTAGTACTTAGATTATGTAATGTTTCTTTGTAAATGCAATGGGAGTTTGAAATGGGATTATTTCAAAAGTGCATCTTGTTATTGAATTATAAAAGAAATTTTTTATTACTATAAATTGCAAGCGTATACTATTCACATGTGAGTTACAACATAGGTAAATTCATTGGGTTAAAAAATTGGGCTTGTTACACATATGCCCATGGGTGTATGGGTCCTAGCCTAGATTTTTAAGACATTGAGTTTCGGGATCAAAATAACAATTGGTTACATTTATTCAATCCTTGCAATTTGTTGAAAAGCCTAAAAATGCATAATAAAGGGAATTAGGGCCTATCTAAGAGGTGTTGAAATGCACAAATGAAAATGGTCACTAAAATAGGTCCAAAATAAGCATGAAATTGTACTGTTGCCTACAAGGAAGTACAATTTCTAACACTACAATTGATTTAGGTTGCTCCTACCACATGACTCCTCGCAAAGAGTGGTTTACTTCTTACAAAGCATATGGTGGGGGAGATGTTTTCCTTGGTGATAACAACACTAAGAAGATTTTTGGTAATGGAAAGGTAAAGTTGTATTTCAGTGATGGGAGGATCAAATCCCTTGATGGTGTTTTACATATTCCAAGACTTGTGAGAAATTTACTTTCAATATCCAAGTTAAATGATTCTAAAATGCATGCGACATTTGACCAGTATGATTGCAAGTTGGGGATAGGGAGTTTGGAAATATCTAAAAGATCTTGAAAAGGGACTTTGTTTAGGCTAAATGCACTACTTTATGTAACTCTTCCAATGTAACTATCATTGAAAATACATGTATGTTGTGGCACCATAGATTGAGTCACATTGGTGAAAAAGGTCTTAAGACCATTCTTAATAAAAATTTGGTTGATAGTATTTCTGATTATTTTGTTGGCAAAAATGATTTATGTGAGAATTGTGTGTTTGGTAAATAGAATATATCTTCATTTCCTAATGGAACTAATAAGGCAAATGGATTATTAGAGATTATTCATTTGGATGTGTTTGGACTAGTGGATGTTGATTCTCTGGGTAAATCTCGGTATTATGTCTCTTTCATTGATGATGTCTCAAGATAGACATGGATTTATTTTATATGTTCTAAATCTAATGTCTAAATATGAAGTTTTAACTAAATTTAAGGAATTTAAGGTCTTAGTTGAGAAATAATCAGATTATAAGATAAAAGTGTTGAGATTTGACAATGAGGGTGAATATTTTTCCAAGGAATTTGATGAGTTTTGTAAGCATACAAGTATTGTTCTGTAGAAGACTACTCCTTATACTCCCCCACAAAATGGGGTAACATAAAGAATGAATTGAACCTTTATGGAAGGAGTTATAAGCATGTTGAGTGGTGTTAAGCTTGATAGATGATTTTGGGCAAAAAAATTGGTATTATTTGTTATTTGATTAATAGATCTCCTTGTTCAACTCTTGTTCATAAAATTCCTTATGAAGTGTGGATAGATAGAAATCCTTTTATTTCACACTTAAGGGTCTTTGGTTGTGAATATTTTGTTCATGTGCCTCAAGAGAAGCAATCTAAACTAGATCCTAAAGCTCAAAAATGCATCTTCATTGGTTACAATGAGAAAGTAAAAGGTTATGAGCTTTGGAATCCTCTAACCCATAAAATCATCTTTTCTAGAGATGTGGTTTTCAATGTCTTTAGAGCTTACTCGAGAGAAGAACAACCAATGGAGAAAGATAAGATAAACACAATGCACTTTGTGACAGAGATTGAGAAGCAAGAAGATGCACATGTGGAAGAACAACCATATGGATCCAAGGATGGAGAAGAAAAAGATGGTTTAGATAGCTTAGAGGATGTGCAAGATGAGCAGATAGAAGAAGAACAAGTAGATCCCATTACTCCTACCTTGAGGAGGTCCGCAAGGTAACAAAATCCAATTGACAAGTATATCCCATCAAATTACCATTGTGTATTTGCTTTGTTGAGTACTAATAATGAACCTAGATCCTATAGGGAGGATCTCTCTTCAGAAGAAAGTGAGTCTTGGTTGTAAGCCATATAGGAAGAGACAATAGCTTTAGATAGTTGTGACACCTAGGACTTGTTAGTTTTTCCAAAGGAAGGAAGCCCATTGGATGCAAGTGGGTATTTAAAAAGAAATTTGGAGCAGTTGGTCGAGTAGAGTGGTATAAGGCCAGATTAGTGGCTAAGGGCTACTCCTAGAGAGAGGGAGTTAATTATGGTGATTTTTCTCTCCTGATGCTAAAATGGCTTCTATTGGATTCCTATTATATATTATTGTTGCTTATGATTTTTAGATAGAACAAATGGATGTTAAAACTATTTTCTTGCATGGGAATCTCGAGGAGGAAATTTATATGTGATAGCCTGATAGTTTTGTTATGAAATGAAAAAGAACAATTGGTTTGTAGGTTGAAGAGATCTTTGCATGGTTTGAAACGGTCACCCAGGATGTGGTACTAGAAGTTTGATGCTTTTACATTGAATTTGGGTTTTCTTAGGATCAAGAAAGATCATTATGTGTACATTAAGGTTATTGTTGATTAGATCCTAATTATTGTCTTGTATGTTGATGATATGTTGTTTATTGGTAACAACAAGGTCATGATCAGTGAGCTCAAGACACATTTTTTTGGCACATTTGATATGAAGGACTTGGGGGCTGCAAAATATATTCTTGGGGTGATCACTAGAGATCGGGTTCACATAAAGCTTTAGTTAAGTCAAAGTAAGTATGTTGATACCATTTTGCCACAGTCGAATATGCATGACTGTAAGCCAATTAGTATTCCATTTTTTATTGGTACTAAGTTGAGCTTAGATATGTGTCCTAATTATGATGATGATTTTGAGGATATGTATATGGTTCCTTATGCTAGTGTCATTGGTATTTTGATGCATGCAATGGGAGTTCTAAGTAGGTTTATGTCTAACCTTGGTAGAGAGAATTGAACTTTTGTTAAGAGGGTGTTTAGATATTTGTGAGGTACTTCTGATTACTATTTGGTTTATCATGGTACTAATGATGTGAATAATTCATTAGACATACATGGATTTGTTGATGCGGATTGGGCATGTGACTTGGATAGTTAAAGGTCCACCAATGGATATGTATTTACTTTGTTTGGAGGTGTAGTGAGTTGGATGAGTAAGAGGTAACCTAGAGTTGCATTTTCCACCACTAAAGAAAAGTATATGACTGCTATGCATACCCCTAAGGAGGCAGTATGGTTACAAAGGCTTGGTAATGACATTGGTTTATATTACAGGACAATGAGGATTGGATGTGATAGTTAGAATGCTATTTATTTGACCAAAAATCCCATGTATTGTGCGCATACCAAGAATATTGATGTTAAATATCACTTTTTGTGAGAGATGGTTGAGAATTATAAGGTCTCAATAGAAAAGATCGACACTTTGGATAATGTTGCAAATTTTATGACGAAGTCAATGACCACAATTAAGTTGTTTTGGTGCATGAAGGCCATTGGCCTCGATCACTGTACTTGATTTTATATTTTATATCCCTTGGATGTAATTAAAATGTATAATGTCAAGTGGGAGAATGTTAGGATAATATGGCATTAACCTTATAATCCTATGCCATTTGTATGTCTCCACATTCCTTCGAATGTGTTCGAGGGAACATGAGAGAAAAATATTTAATTTTGGTATGTTGTAATATATTTTAATGAGATGATTTAATTTTGGTGGAGGTTACACATCAAATACAAATAAAGCATCTTTCCTAGGCATCCAAAATGGAAAATGAAAGGTCTTGTATGTGGCGCCCAAGATTGGAGAAGAAAAGGTGTTCCATTGGGGAGGGGAAAGGTCACTCAAGCATCTAGAAAGAAAGAAGTTGGATGGGTTATGGTTTAGGTGCCCATGTGAGAGTCTTGAATTTCTAATTATTAGTTTTTATCATTTGTTGTCCAAGAAGAGGGGTGTGGGTTTTTGTAGGTGGTTTTGTGCCTCTTATTTTGGTTTACCATTTGTGGTTTTACCTCCCATGATTTCTATAAATTGGAGCCATGGGATGATAGTTTCATATTGAATTCTTGCAAGTAACAAGGTGTTATCATGTTAATCTCATATCAGTAGTGAAATGTATTATTGTGTACTCTTATTGGAAGATTAATAATATACTTTCCCTCTTTTCTCGTGTGGAGTTTTTTACCGAAATGGTTTCTCCACATAAATCTGGCATCGCATTTTGTTTGTTATTTTTTTATATTGTGATGTATGTTGCAATCACATGTTTATTTCTGATTTGGTAATATTATTTTTAGATCTTAATTCACTTGCATAAGTTCATATTGTAGTGGTCCTTCACCTTGTTTTTCAACAACAGGTTGGTTAAATGGATTCAGATTTACCCTCTCGGATACTAGTTGTTTTAGAACCAATTGGACCTTTAGTATCGAAGGAGGTTGATGCCTTAACTAATCCAATTCCTTCTCAGGTGAAGAATACTTTGGATTTTGGGAAAAGTAATGGGGCTTTGTACACCTTGGGTCTACAACAAAAACCACTTAAAAAAGGGCCTCCAGAGGAATCATCCAAGGTGGAACATAAGAAAGACCTAGAGAACATTAAATTAATTGGTGAGACACTGGTGGATTATGGGTTAGTGAAAACCAATGTCTCTCATTTCTTCCAATCTCATAATGATTGCGATTTCATGGAATGTATGAATAACATCCTTAGACAAAAAGCTATCAGTGAGATGATTGGTACTCATTATCCTAATATTGTCTTTCTTTAGGAAACTAAATTGTCAGTGAATGGTATGTTGAATAGAGATCCTAGCATATGGAATTGTGGCTCTTTTCAGTGTTTTGGGGCTCATGGTAATTCTAGTGTTGTGGCTTGTTTTTGGGATCCAAGGAAGGTTGTTCCTCTTTGGTGGATCTCAAGTCGCTCTTCTATTTCTATGGTTGTTTCTAGTTTGGATTCCAGTGAAACTTGTATTTTCACTAATGTTTATGCTACTAATGATCTTCTTGGAAAATCTCAACTTTGATCTCATGTTAGATACATTCGATCTCTGGTTCCCTTTCTTTCTCAAGTTGTGGCAGGGGACTTTAACGTTGTTTCTTATTTGGAAGAAAAAGAGGTGGCATTGTTAGGCTTGATTCTTCAACTAACCTCCTAAGGGACAACATAGATCTACTTAATTTAGTTGATGTGAAGCCAAATAATGTCATTTTCACTTGGAACAACAAAAAAGTGGTGAAGATGCTATATCTGAGAGACTTGACTGATTTCTTGTCTCTTGTTATTAGGTTGGAGATAGGTGGAGTACCAACTTAGAGATTTTGGATTGGAAAGGTTTTGATCACTAGCTAATTAAATCATTAGTTGTTTCTTTTAGAGCTTCTAAGAACCCATCTTTTAAGTTTCGACTCATGTGGTTGTGTGATCCTTCACTCCAAGACCCAATGATTGAATGGTGGCACCAAGGGAAGCCTACTCATGGTAGGGCTATGTACTCTTTTGCTAAAGGATTACAGTATGTGAAATACAGGCTTAAGAAGTGGAATAGGTAGTCCTTTGACAACCTTCACTTTAATAAAATGACAACTTAAGCTAGACTAGACACTATCACTCGCCAAATATGAGATCATGGTCAAATGAAAATGGAAAAGCCCCTGGCCCTGATGGATTTCCTATGGAATTCTTCCAAGAATTTTGGGAAACTATCAAATTGGATCTCTTAGAGGTGGTTCAAGAGTTGCAAAGGAATGCACAAATATTAAGAGCCATGAACTCTAATTTTTTGGCTCTTACTCCTAAAATGAAAGGAGCTAATTGTTTGGATCATTTTAGACCTATTTCTGTTTGCAACGTGATTTTAAAAAATATTACTAAAGTAATTGTAGAAAGACTAAAGCATTGGCTCAAATCTTTGATTTATGATGACCAAGGTGGATTTGTTGATGACAAGAAAATTATTGATGGGATTGTGATTGCTATTGAGGCCATTCATTCTATGGTGACCTCCAAGGAGAACACCATGTTCATCAAACTTGATATGGAAAAGGCTTGTGATAGGGTCAAATGAGCCTTCTTGCAGAAAGTTCTCCTAACTTTTGGATTCGATAGGGAGTGGGTTAATTGGATTGTCTGTTGTAACTTCTACCTCCTTTTTTATTCTTATTAATGGTGAGTCGTCTGATTTATTCAGATCTTTCAAGGGTCTTTAATAAGGGGATCCTCTATCTCCTTATTTGTTCATCATTATGGCTGAGGGGTTGGGAAGATTTATCAAGTCTCATGTTAGAAAAGGATTGATTTAGGGTTGGAATTGGAGCAATAGGTTGTGTTTATGGAAAAATTGACACAACATGTAGGCAATATGTAATCACCTTACCTCTCCTGAAAAAGATAAACGATTGTTAAATCAGTCACCTTCCAAGGTCCTAGATGTTGGGTCACAACATTATTGTTTTGTTGAGTGGTCAATGAGGTTGTAATGTTCAAGGGGCCTGCTAGTTATTGAGCTTCTTGGTTGCTACGAGATCAAACTCCTATCTAAACCTACTCTAACTGGGGGGTATAAAAAAAAGGGAAAAGATAGATCAGGGACACAAGAGAAAAGAATGTTGATTCATTTAGTTAACCAAACCTATACTCTTCAAGGAATTCCTAACTTAAACTGCAAAGCAAATCAAACTGTAATTAATATAAAGCTTCATTCATTCACAATGCAAACTTTAACAGCAAATCGCAAAACACCATTTTGAACAAGAGAAAAGATAAAATTTCATTCTTCAAAGAATTTCAAATCAAATGATTAACATAATGAACAACATTCCAGAGAACAACTTAAAGCAGGTTTAAGTCTGACTACTTCTACTGTTGTGAAATAGATAAACAACATTTACAAATCTGGAAAGTTTCACCAATGCATAGAAACCAATATCTTCAAATTACCTTATCTAAACTAAGAAAATCCAAAAAATGAATCATCTATCCTGCTCCTATTCTGTTGAAAAACTTCTAACTAAATTGTCCAACTGATTTCCTAAAAATCTCTAACTACTTCAAAGTGAGCAGATTTGACAATAAATAGCTAACTAATTCATAATTCCCTCCAAAAATGAGATACAAAACTCATAGCTTTCACGTGTATGCAATTAATTCACTAAGAAACTTTCAGTTTCAGCCTTTATTTGACTCTAGTTGATTTCAGTTAGCTTCAATTCAAAATTTGCAACTTTTAGCTTGACTCAAAGTTCTTTTTGCATGATGAGCAACAACATTCCTTCCATAAATAAACTCAAATGGGCCCACCATACATTCAGTTTACAACCAGTTCAAAGATCTTTTAGAAAATCTTCTCTTTGTACATTAGTTTTATAAATCATCATGTTGGAATACATTACCATTTTCAATCCATAAAAGTACCTGAAAATCAAAATGCACTTTAATTAATCAATAAAATTAATCTACTTATTAATTAATTTTAAAAATCAATCTGTGATCAAGAGAAAACGTGGTCTCAGAAATGAGCAGCAACACAAAACATGTAAGGAACCACCTAAACACCTAACACCTCAAGATTGGGAAAATGATTAGCTTAACAAAACAAAATGGAGCATTTTACCTCGTTGAATTATTCTTTTGGCTGGCCCTTCAATTGTTGACGTGATATATGCTCCTCTTGATGGAAAAATATGTATGATTAAAATGCAATATGGATGGAAAATAGATGAAAATGGATGCAAGTACAAGTATTTGGCTAAGTATGGCTCAAGTAAAAAATTAGCACAATGATCTCCCCAAAATGAGAGAAAAGAAGGGGTATTTATAGAGAATTTTGAATTCTCTAGATAAATGGACAATTGAGATTAAACCAACAAGGCCAAGATGTAGGGTCATAGTGAGTTGAGAATTCACAAGCTTTCATATCTTGAAATGTGGCATGTGAAGTGGCTTGAAAAAGATGGTGGACATGACATGGAGGTACTACATAATACTTTGATATTTAGACAAGATCTCATAAAAGAGGTCATTGTCCATATGTGGGTGAGAGGACATGTGAGGAATTAAAAATTCCTTAGATATCCACATGGGAATGAGAGAAAGAATTTAAAATTCATTGAAATGCATTAGGGGATTAAATGTAATTCACATGGGGAAAGGGGTGCCTTCTCCAAAAGGAGAAAGCCTTTAATAGGGTTGACTTATGACACATTCCATAAATGACATGGAAATTAGGTTGACCTAATTAAGTGATTAAGGTTGTGCAAGTATTTGATTTGACAAATTAATGACATATTAGAGGCAAGTGGGAGATTATGGAGGATGTGACCCTAATGATGATTAGGGGTGTGCACATTCTAACCATAAATTAATTATGATTAAAAGAGGGTTAGATGGTTAAAGGGAATTAAAGACCAACTTGCAAAAGTTGGAGGGTGTGACAATGAGAGAGAAAGTGAGGAATTGAAAATAATTTAAATTCCAAAAAGTTATATGACTAAATTAAATAAAGTGGCATATTTATTTAATTTAGAGAGGAAAAATGGTAAAAATATTTATTAAATTAAATAATTTAGGAACCTTATGTAGGACATAGAATATTAATTAAATGAATGATTTAATTAATGTTGGCAAAGAGGATGAAGTAGATGAGTAAAGGGATGAATAAGGAGACGTCTTTGACCATATGGAAGTGGTCAAATTTGGATGTCTGCACAATCAATTTCAAATTATTTCAATCGAGTTTGAATATAATGAATTCAATTTTTTCTTAATTAGAATAATAAATAAATCCACTTTCAAAATCAATGTTATTTCAAACTGTTAATATAAAACAACATTAAAAGTAATGTTGCGTGGATTTAGAATTTTGGCATCATTTGATTCCTCAAATTCAAACAGATACCTACACATTAAAGCGAATACATAATTAATCAATTGAATTAATGATTCTCATAATACACACAATTAATTAATAAAATTAATTGATTCATAATCTAGTCACACCAATTTTGTGCATATTTTGCCATGGTCTTTTCAACAAATCAATTGTCTGCATATCTTGCAAACGTTGCATCTAGAACACCACATCTCATTAAGAGATTTTGTCAAACATTTTCATGAATGCTCATACCCTGCATTTGCTTAAAAGTTTCTAAAGCCTTTTCACAACTAAATCTATTGTTGGTATCTTGTGATTATTAAATGAAACTACATTTTTCAAAGGCATTTTACCAAATAGTTCATTTGCATTGTTTGTATATTCACATTTTGCATTAATTTCCCCCATGCTCTACCAAGGCGGTTGCTGCTTGAAAAGAGCAATTGGCAAGATTACTCTTATTGGCGTCGATCATGATGCTAGCAGAGGGCGCGAGATTTTCTCAAAGCATGCCCACTACATTCTCTTGAAAATGTTTCACACCCTTTATCAAATCCATTTCATTCTATGAGGCACTTTTGTTAAATAGTCCAATTGCCTTGTTTATGCTTTCAAATTTGCATTTATGTCTACATACCTTTGCTTTAACTCTCTCTGGTCATGGGTAAGGGGATGTTTGATTGGTTGAGAAATCTGGGTTCATCACAACCAATCTCATTTTTCTTTAGACTTAACAAATCCATTTTTTACATATTCGTAAACCTTTTTCATCTTATTAATGTTGCCTCGTGCATTTGCTTGAAAGTCTCTTAAGTCTTTTTAAACAAATCCCATCTGTGCATATCCTTCAAACCTCATATTGTATGATACATTTTTTCAAACAGTGAGTACCCCCTTTACATTACGCATGTATGTTTGCTGATGAATCCTTGGCATCAAATCCATTTTGTGCCAATTCTATACTCATGGTATTCCATGAGACAAAAATCCTTCATTCAGTCTAATAGATCACGTATCTTTTCACGTTTCCCCATTACTACCAAGGTCGATGCAACAAATCCAATTTGTGCCCATGAGGCGACATCTCCCTCTTGAGGCATTTTGTTAAGCAAATCACGTGCTTCGTGTTATGCTCATATCTTTCCAACGACATATGCTTGAAAGTTTCTAAAACCTTTTCCAACATTGCATTTTGTGAGTATCCCGTGATCATTTCTTTCCATGAAATGATATCTCAGTGAAGTGATTCTATCAAACAGTTTATGCTTCCATCTTTTTGCATCTTGTCTACCAGAGTACTTACATAAAACTTTGGGGTTCTTTTTTTTTAAATCCATTTTGTGCTCTATCAGTGATCATTGTATGCCATGAGATGACATCTCTTTGAGGCGTTTTGCCAAAGAATTCAACTTGCTTCACTGAACAGTTCATTGGCCTTGTTTATCCCCTGTGCATGCTTTACACGATTCACTATTTGAAATTTCTAAAGCATTTTCAACAAAACCATTTGGTGCATATTCTGCAATTGCATTTCATAGGGCTACATCTCTTCAAAGAATTATGTTAAACAGTGAACTTGATTTGTCTGAGCTAAAATGCTTTGCATCCATTCGAGGCATTCTATCAAACAACTCACTTGATATGTCTGGGCTTCCACATGCATTACTATCTGGGTCGATGCTTCATCCATTTGAAGGCATTTAGTCAAACAACTCGCTTTGGCTTGGAGGATTCCATTGAGCCTACTATATTTCACAACTGCCATCCAATAAGACCATATTTCTATCGATTATGCCACAAGAGTTTTACATCGGACAGTTGCATTTGCTTGAGAATTTACCATGCCTTTTCACAAATTGATTTTATGTGCATGTGTTGCCATTTCATTCCATAAGATCACGTTTCTCTTAGACATTTCGTGCAACAGTTCACTTGCCTTCTGTACATTTCCAAGATTTACACGCTTCCTCTCACAGGAAGAGATGATACTTAGCAGAGGTTGTGGAATTTGCTTTACATTTGCAAATTGCATTTGCTTGTGTTTCTAGTGCCTCTCCAATAGATACATCTTCTGCATCTTCCTACGTTTGATGAAACAAGATCTCTTTGGCGCATTTTGTCAAACATTCCAATCATGCGCATATTTTGTGCACACACAAAGTATAGGTTGTGGAGTTTATAGCTTTAGACCAACCACTTGCACCTTCAATGGTGTCCATCCATTCCCTGTGATAACACCTATTTGAGGCATTCTGCTAAAAATCCCTTGTGTTCCCAAACTCTCATTTTCACTGCATTTGTTTGAGGTTTCAAAAGCTTGTTAAATCGATTTCATTTTATGTAGATTGCACAATCATTGCCTTTTTCTTTTTTTTTAAGTTTTCACCTCTTGATCATAGCCTCATAAGAGCTTGTGCATTAACCAACAATTGTTGCCTTCATTGAGATTACATTCTGCACGTGGGGTTGGGCTTCAGACCTAAGCGAGAATTTGGACTTTTAAAAGACTCTTTTCCAGTAGTCCATCAGAAGTTTCAATCCCCACGAGCCCCTTCTCTCTTGTTGCATTAGCAGGTTCAAAACTTTGTTTGGCTCGGGACCTTAGCTTTTGGAAGATTGGTCAATGCTTCTAAAGACACTTTAAATATCATGCGATTTCCTTCTATAACTGGCGGGGTTGGGAGTTTGATTCATTGGAGGACGCCTTTTCAATGGTCCATAGGGAGTATCACTTTCGACGAACCCACTTTTAATATTTTACAAAGCCCTTTAAAAGGCAACAAGTTTGGGAAGCAGAGTGGGTTGAACATTCGCTTATGAACTTTTTCCAGTGCCAATGTTTAGTCCGATTCTGAAGTCCGACGAGCTGCGTGTGAGGTCGGGTTCATTTTTGCACATGAAATTTTTTGAAGGGTCTAATGTATGGTCGGGCCCGATCCCGACAAGCCTCTTTTTTTACTTCTTTATTACCTCACCCTTATTTTCAAAGCTTTTAACTTATTTATTTATTTTTGAAATTATTATTTTTTGTTTTTTTTGTTTTTAATTTTTTATGTATTTTTGAAATTTCATGATTTTAAATTTAAATCTTCTTAAATTCTTAAAAGATTTATTTATTTAAATTTAAAAGATTAATTAATCTTTTATTTATTTATTTTAAAGTTCCTAAAATCTTTTACATTTTAATTTTTATTTATTTATTTAAACTTTAAACTTATTTAAATCTTAATTAATCTTTTATTTTAAAGTGTTTTACTTTTTTATATTTTTTGAATTTTGGATCTCATGACTTTTATATTTTTTTGTGTTTTGAGAATTTTTTGTGTTTTTCGATTTTGTAATTTTTATTTTCAATGATTCTTTATACTTTTTTGGATTTTCAAATATTTAGATTGGACATAAAAAAGATGAAAAATGAAGAACGACAAAAGAATAAAATGAATGGTGCAAAAACATAAACTAAGGAATGAAGAAGATAAAACCAAACAAATGAAACTAGGTGAACAAATGACACGATGAGGCAAGGAAAAAGACGGAGACAAGGATTGGGATTGGGACTAAACAAGGAATGCGAACCTTCATAAATTGAAAGGTGTCGGTTCCAGTCTAAAACCTGAATCCAAAAGACAAAAAACACAAAGGACATGGGAATGGGATTAGGACAGAATTGGGAACAAGAACTTGGAAAGGTTCCTTGTTCCAGTTTCAGTTTGATACTCGATTCCAAACCTAACAAAAGAAACACAAAGGAAGAGGAGATCGAAGTTGGATTATAATGAGAATTTGAACTTTCCAAAGGTGTAGAGTGCAAGTTCCGGTTTGAAACTTGAATCCAACAAAGACAAAGAAAATGAACAAGGCACGAGAAAGATGAAAATAAGAATGACAAAGCTCAAACATGACAAAACCAAATGAAGGGATGAAGGAAAATAGAGGGGGTCCCCGAATTTTCTAAGCAAAAGTTGGGGCGTGTATGTAGGGCATAACAAGTTGCCTCCTCATTCTAACCTTCAATTTGTGGATGATACATCTTTGATGGACACAACTAGAATTAATGAAGCAATGAATTTAAGTAAAACTTTGGAAATTTACTTGGTTGCCTTTAGTCAAAAGATTAATGAGGAAAAGTCTTCTATTTTCTTCTTTAATACTCCTCAACTTATTCAGAGCAAGATTGTCTGGATTCTTCGATTTTAGATTGGCTCTCTTCCTTTGACTTATCTTGGGATTCCCATCTCTATGGGATCTCCACTTAGAGAGTTCTGGCATGATGTTCTACACAAGTTTTTTAGGGAGGTAAATCATTGGACTTGTAGATGGCTTTCGTTTAGTGGGTGAGTGATTCTTTTGAAATCGATGGTTCAAGCTCTTCTTATTTTATAGGTGCTTCGTGTAGGTCACCCCTTTGTGCTTTGTTAAGGAGTTTGATGCCCTTGCCCGTTAGTTTCTTTGGGTAGGCAAATTTTCCTCTTCGAAGTGGAGCCCAGTTAAGTGGAAATCTATTTGCAAGCTAACATAGGAGGGAGGTCTTGAGCTGAAGCCTACAAGTTTGAATGGTCAGGTCTTAACTGCCAAATTATATTGGGGTTAGTGTACTTGATAAGTCAGAATTGGGCTAGAATTCTTACTCATAAGTACCTTTTGGGAGTGAAATCCTCAAATGTGCCTCGATGTAGCCTTCTAGGAAAGGGATCTGTGATTTGGGATACTCTCAAAAGAGGGACAAAGCTCGTCAAAGAGGTTCTATTTTGAATTTGTAATAAGGGCTCTGATGCTCCTTTTTGGTATGATTCTTGGGATGGTTATCCCCTTATTCTAACAATGTTTCCTCATTTACAATCCTTCAATAACAGTTTGCTTGAAGCTGCTTGGAGTAAGGTGGAGGACTTCAAAATGATTCATATTCTGGGGCAGGCAAAGGTGATGCATTAGAAGGATCCTCAAGAGTGGCCACTAGGTGGTACTGTGGAGGCTTGTTAAGAGCTAGCTAGGATTTTGGTTGGTATAATGTGCAATTCCCTTTTAATTGAGGGATACTTTGGCTTGTGGCCCTAATCTGAAGGGAAAATTCTTAGTTGCCTCATGTTATTTGGAGCTAGATAGACAGTTGTTTGGGAGGGTTTGGCCCAAATGTAACTTCTTCTTATGGCTGGTAGCAAAAAATAAATGCGTTACCTAGGAGAATTTGTGGAAGATATTTTCAAGGTCCTATTTGTGTTATTTGTAATAATAGTGAGGAATGTGCTTCTCATCTCTTCTTTTAGTGTCCTTATGCTAGGGAGATTTGACACATATGGTGGGGGGATTGAAATCATGTTTGTGCACATGCCATATCTTTGGTTGAGTTCTGGGATAGTTTGGGTAGACCTTTAACTCAAACCTCTTTTCTTAAGATTACTCAAGGGTTATTGGCCCTACTTTCATTATCTGACATATTTGGTTGGAAAGGAATCAAAGGATCTTTCAAGATGTGAAAATGGTGGTGGCTCAGCTATGGAAAAAGATAATTAGCAGGGTCCAAGAGACTATTTTAGTAAAATGTGATCTTGTCGTTATTGTGGATCCTAGTGATTTGGTTATTATAAGGAATTTGAATTTGGTTGATAGAGGTTTTGGGTATTATGTTGGTAGAGGAAATTGATAGACCGAAACACAAATTCATTGCGAGGGTAAGCGACTTCCTCCTTTTTAAGGAGTTTTGAAGATAAATATTGATGACTCTTATAGGGAGAATCTTGGGCATGCATGGATTGGTGGTATTGGCAGAGATAGTGTTGAAGGTATTGTGTTTTTCTTCTCTATTTATAAAGGGTATAATACTAATAACCTTATGGAGGCCCTTGCTATTCTTTATGCTATGGAAAGAGGGTGTTCCCTTGGTTGAAAAAAGATTATCTGTGAATCCAGTTCACAAATTGTGGTGGATATGATGGAGCAAAGGTTGGATAGAGCTAATTGATAATTGTCCATAGTGGTTGAATTTGTGCTTTGTATTGTGATGCATCATACTAAATGTGTTTAAGTTACAAAATATCTATAGATACAACATTTTCTTCAAGCAAGTAACCCCCATCAACATAACAAGCACAAAACCAAGTTTGGAATGAAAAAATAAGAATTTCTATTGATAATCTAAACAAACCTTTTTGTTTAAATTTTTAAGATGCTACCAATTCATTGACATTACAGAGACATGGCGCACCAATAAATGTGCAGTCTGTGTTTTGCAAAATATTTTGATGTTTAATGGGTATAATTCCTTCTATTAGCTAGCAAATGAGAAAGATTATCCTAAATCCTATTCCATCTCATTTCTTTCAAGCTCGACATATAAAAATGCTCTCATGTACATTTGATATTAATAAAGATAAAAGTCATTTGCCATTTACCCTAAGGAAAAAGGTAGAATGCAATAAATTTAAACCAACAATAGCAAGAATTTTCTCCTAAAACTCAAAACTGAATTGAATATTGTAAGATTCATTTCGATGAAGTAAATTTCAAAGGAATGTAGATTGACCAAAAAATGATTTCATACAAGGAAGGCAGTCTCCTCAACAATTTGACAAATATGATAAAGAATTTGATAAAATATCCATTAGTTGAAACCTCTGTTATTAGATATTTAAAATTTTGATCAAATGTTGCTTTTGCTAGACATTACTTTATTTAAATTAGGGAAAACTAACAAAATGTGTACATGATCTCCTACGGCTACTCTTCGGTAATTGATGGTAACTATATATTCTATTATTATGGTGTATCTACTATATGGGCACAAAGACTTTTCAAGAGCAAGGGCAACATACTAGAGTGACACATATGATGTGACAAAGTCACATGGGTTATTATATTTTATTAAATGATGATATATTGTGACACATAGGACATTGTATGTTCCAAAACATAGTAAACATTGACATATTTTAAATACTCCATACATCTCTATGTAAGTCTTTGTTTCATAAGAAAATTCCATTTTATTGTACATCTTTTATTAATAGCTTGAAAATTTATAATCTATGAACTTTTTTTAATCAATGTTTTAGATCACATACTATGATCCATTTTTTATTATTTTTATATACATAATAGAGATGTGCAATTGTGGAGTAAATTTGAGTCCCTTTTATTGTTGCATCTTTCAATGGTGCTCTTATCAATTAGCATGGTAGATTCAAATTATACAAGCATCTATGTAGATATTTATTTTTTAAAATCTTCCTTGTAATCATTTGTAGTCTTTATATATACACATTACAAAAGAATGTACATTGTGTCAAATTGAGATATCTTTGTAATTACCTAAAATCATCTCCATTGTACTTGTATCAAAAGCCATGTTGACAATAAGCTATCTAGTGTAAGAATCCCTTATTTAACCCCTATTTCAATTATAAACTCATAACAAATTTTAATTTCTAGAATCTTATTTGTAATTTTCTCAATGCATTAGGATACTTTCTATCTTAACTTATTTAATTTAGATGTTGAATTGATAGAGCTTTGATTTGAAGGCTATTGAAAAGAAATAAAAAAGAGCAATGAAAAGTACTAATAAAGAGCAATTGTTTGAAGGAAATAGATTACCAAATAAGTTGAAGTAGCCAAACCAAGCACCACCAAAGCAAGAGAGACACAAGAATTTGTTAAGGGGAAAAAAACAAGAAAAAACCTCAATATTATGAATGGAGGCAAAATGCATAAAGAAAATTACTTTGGAATATTCCTACAAGTTAATAAATAATTACAATTAAAGAATAACCTTTACCAAGTAAAGATTAATCTTCTAACATCCCCCCTTAAGCTTTACTTGGGGAGGTTACATTAAACCCTTCAATGGGTTGTAATCCAAGATTTTTACAATGAAAGAGAAATTTAGCTTTACAAAGATCTTTGGTGAGAATATTTGCCACTTGATCTTCACCTTTACAATACAAAAGAGAATTTTCTTGTCTTCAATTTTCTCTCTAATGAAGTGATGTTGAAGAGCAATGTGCTTGGTCCTTGCATGAAAAATTGGATTCTTTGCCAAAGCAATAGCACTTTGACTATCACAATATAAAGGAGTACGATCCTTTGAGGTAGACCCAAGTCTTCGAGTAATCTTCTTAACCATAATGCTTCTTTAGATGCATTTGTACAACTTTTATATTCAGCTTCTATAGAACAAAGAGAAGTAGATTGTTGTTTCTTACTATTCCATGAGATTGCACCTGATCCAACAAAGAAACAATAACCACAAGTGGATCTCCCATCATTGGGATCACCTCCTAAATCTAAATCAGTATATCCTTTTATAGAAAAATCACAATTTGAATCGTAAAAGAGACCAAGATTAAGAGTGCCTTTAACATATCTTAAAATTCTTTTTGCAACTTTAAAATGAGTTTGTTGTGGTTTAGACATAAATCTAGAAACCAATCCAACACTTTAGGTGTTTTCCAAATTTGCATAAAAATAATAATGTAATAGGCCCAAATCACTCATTTGAAATTGTTGATTGAGTTGAGACTTAACATCACTAAGCAAAATGTTAGAAGTAGAAGTGACAATTAAATCATCAACATATAAAATAATAATCACAATATCATTTTCACTATGCTTAATATATAAATTTGGATCATTTTTACTTTTAATGAAACCATGAGATAGAAAGAAAGGATAACCCAAATTATAAAATGTCAATATATCTAGACATTGCAATAATAGTTCTAGGTTTCCTCTCACTACATCATTTGTTGTATTGTAAAGGGAAATTGTATCAAGATTAATAATAAAGGACTTTGAAAATTAGTCCTAAAGATGGTTTTATAAAAAAACCATAGTGCCTTAGTTAAAAAAAAATTAATATCAATAGTCCTAATAATGGTATAAAAACCATATTGCCTTCAATAAAATAATGAAACATAAGAGTTTCAAGAACTTGATCCCCATCAATTAAGAAAATAGATCTAAGTTCATCATAAATAAGTAAGTTCATACCATCAAAGTGGATGGAAATATTTTCCATGGGTCCCAAAACTCCAATGAGACTTGATAAAATATAAGATTCATTATAGATAGGGCTCCCTATGCAACATTACTGCAAATGCGTCTAGCGCATAAAATAAATATATAAAGGCTCCATTGAGACTTGATAAAGTGATTAATTTGCAAAACATATATAGATGGAATAAATCCATCAAGAAGGCAAATACTCCAATGAGCTTTTAATTTGCAAAAATATAGATGAAATAAATCCATCAAAAAGCCAAATTTACCAATAAGGCATAATATCATATTAATGAGACACAATAAAATATCAAATTCCCTTTATCAAAACAACATAATTGTAGTTGAGAAGGAAACACTAGGTTTGTTTTAAATATTGCAATAGATCAAGACTTAGGTAGAGATAATGATAATTTCTCAAGCCACAAATCAATCCACCTTAAGTTATAAATAATAATGATAATAATATTAAAAAAAATTGTGATGGAATAATGGGAAATGCATAATATGAAGAGAATAATTATTAAGTATAAATAAGTCATTTAAGACGATATTCATGCATTCATGACTACATGAATATCCCCTTTTCATATTCCAAATATAATTGAGTAAAACAAGTACACTATTATTGGGTTGATCAAGTCCAATAATAAAGTACTTGTGAAGTTATTTAAAAAACAAACTTTTTATGTGAAGTAACATGTTGAGATGCACCTGAATCATTAACCCATTCAAAAGGTTTAGAAACATTAAAACTACATGTAAAAGCACGTCTAGATTGATTACCATTGTTATGAAACTGTTGATTATTTTGATTCATAGGCTTTTTCTCATTTTTCTTTTTAAAACAAGTATTTTGCCAATGACCATCCTTATTGCAATAAGTGCAATGTGGTCTCTTAGAAGAGTTAAACTCTCTAGGATCATTGCTATTATTATAATGAGGTTTGGAATTATAATGTTGTAGTTTAGAATGAGGTTTAAAATTTTGCTTATGATTAGACAAGAAAGCATGTTCATTAGACTTAAGAGTACCAAACTGAATTAACTTAGTCTCTTCTTGTCTTAATAAATCACGAAAAATATCATAAGTTAATTGAGTAGCTAAAGAAGGAATAGCTAATTGAGCATGAATATTAGTAATGAATCGTTGAAATTGTCTAGGAAGACACTTTTTAAGAATAAGATGAATTAATCTAAGATTATCTAATTTAACTCCTAAACCATCCAATTGACTATTTAAAGCATCAAATTTCAATAAAAATTCATCCATAGATTTAAAATCAGAATACCTCAAATCTTCAAGTTGATCTTGAATTTGAATTTTTCTTGATTCATTTGTACTATCATAAATGGTTTTGAGTTTGTCCCATGCTTCATAGGCAGTTGTGCATGACCCAATGTGAACATAAAGTTCAGGTGACATGGAGATACCTATGAGGCCAAGGGATTCTTCATTTTTGAGATTCTATTTTTCGATTTCATCTTTGGATGCAGATGAACCTGGTTTAGATTTAGGATCTGTAGCTACATCTAAAAGATGTTTAAACCGAAAAATAAAGCATATATGAGTTTTCCAAGAATGATAGTTAGAAGAATTTAATTTAATTTCAGGAATTAAAGTTGACATGATTGCCAAAAATAAAAAATCACAATTTTATGAGAAAAATAATAAGTATTGTAAATAATTGCTTACAAAAAAAATACCACTTTTGATTAAAAACAATCTCCTTTTAGTTAGAGAAAAAATAAATATCTTATATTTGTAAAATAATCAATCTAAAAAGATATATAATTAAATAAAATCAATATAAATTGGATTTAAAAAAAAATAAAATTAATTGATTTAAATATAAAATTAAATTAAGAATATAAATTATGAAAAATTACTAAAGTTATATAATATTAATTTAAAACTAATAAATAAAACTATATTAAAGTTTTAAAGTTATAAACTAATAAATATAAAATGAAAGATTTAAAAGATTAAACTTTTTTTAAAACTAGGAAGATTCTTTAAAAAGAGGAAAAAACACATTTTTCAGAAAAATAAACTTTTACCTCCTACGTAGAGGGAAAAAATTTTCATTTAAAATGAAACCTTTTTTTTAAACAAAAGAGATTTTACCTCTTTTCCCTCTGCTTTTTTGAAAGGAAAAGAAAAGAGGCAAGTAAGAGGTGAAGTGTGAGGAGAAGCAGCAGCTAAGGTTTTGAAAGATGAAGCATAGGCCATAGGGGATATTTTAACAGCTTTTTCAAAGGTTGAGATTACAACAAAAAGTCATGGCTCAAGCAACAGAGGGGCAAGGGCTGCAACAATTTTTTATTTGAATTTATTATTTACTTGCATAAAAATTTGGGTTTTAGATATTTATTTATTATTTTTAAAAAAACTTTTGTAAGAAGGTGTCAAGTTTGAAAAAGAAGGATTTATTTGAAAAGATCTCTAAATTAGGGTTAGAGCTTAAAAAAATGATTTTTTTTTACAGAAATTCGAACATGCAAATAAGCAAATATGTAGAATATAGAGATTTTGTTTTTTTTTTGGAGATTTGCAAAAAGCAGATTAGCCTTTTTAAAAAAAAAAATTGGAACTAGAGTTAGATCCCTAAAAAAAAAAATATTTACAAAAATTGATTGTTTTTACAAAATTTGAACATGCACATTATAACATACAAAAATAAAATATTTTTTAAAAAAAGACTGAACTATAATCCTTTATGTGAGGGTTTCTAAAAATCTGCAAAAAAATAAACATGCATGCAAAAAAAATAGATTAGCTTTTTTTCTAAAAAGAATTTCTGAACTAGAGTTAGAGCCCCTAAAAAAATTGATTTTTTACAAAAAATTTAATATGCAAAAAATGGATTTTTAAATTTTTATGCAAAAATAAATAAATAAATCATGCATGCAAAATGTATTGCACAAATTTGAAATTTGAAAAACTTAGAAATATTTAGATAAGAAATCCTGCACAATGGTTAGAAAAATATATCAAACAAAAAACAAGATTAGACTTTTGACTCTTCTCTTTTTCTCTTTGAGTGCCTCCAATGGTGTGCTGAAAAATCTGGTAAACCTTCAACAATGTAGCTCACAAAATAATAGTAATACCAAGCTCTGATACCTTGAAAGGAAATAAAAAAGAGCAATGGAAAGTACTAATAAAGAGCAATTGTTTGAAGGAAAGAGATTACCAAATAAATTGAAGTAGCCAAACCAAGCACCACCAAAGCAAGAGAAGTAGCCAAACCAAGCACCACCAAAGCAAGAGAGACACAAGAATTTGTTAAGGGGAAAAAATAAGAAAAAAACTTCAATATTATGAATGGAGGCAAAATGCCTAAAGAATAATACAAAGAGAGAGAGCTTCAGCCTTAGCTTGCTTGCATGAGTCTTGAAGAATGAGAGGAGAGGCACCTCAATAAGTAGAGGTGAGAAGAAGGAGTTATAATGTAACTCCCAACTCAATGAATGCCACCATTCATCTATGTGTGTGCAAAGTGTCAACTCTTAAGGAGGTGGTTACAAATATTCCTTAATAAAGGAATTAAAAATAAGCCATCCTCACACATGTGTGAGATGACAAAAAAGACAAAAGACTTGTGGGATTCCTTTGGAATATTCCTACAAATTAATAAATAATTACAATTAAAGAATAACCTTTACCAAGTAAAGATTAATCTTCTAACAACTATGAACCGTTATTTCCTTCAATTTTGTTTTTTAGTTAGAGCATGCATCAATTGGTTGGAACTGTATATTTTTATCAAGTTGAGAGGCATTGGATTGGTATTGCTTCATTTCATGAAAATGAATACTGTTGTTAAAATACTTTGCTCAAGGCATGATTAACCTTTTTGAATACCATCCATAAAGATCATCAAATATTTTGTTGTTCACATAGCCAATGATAAACTCTTCCCATTTCTATAGAGAGACAAAAAAGTTATAGATAGTTTTAAAAAAATATTGCATTACAAATGGTATTACTAACATATGCATGTTCGTTGAATCTCATTGAGACATCCTATGTACTAAAATGTTCATGTATACAAGATTTATAATGCTCCAAGGAGTATCACTGTTCAAATAGATATGCAAACTCATGAATTTCAAAAATATGACAAAAATAACTGTTTAAATTCCACACATAGCTTATACACAAAAAACTAAAAAATCACTTCAAATGACATAAGAATCAAAATCAAAGTTGAAATCAACAACTAGCTTCAAAGAGAGTGGTGCTTCAGATATTCTCGAAGTACATTTTGCAAGTAGTCTTCAAGAAATGTTGGGTCCAAAATTAAGGCAGTGTTGAAAGATTCAACATGTAGAACAATCCACACTAGTGAATCTTGAGGGTATTTCTCCATGTAAACAGGCTAAACATTTCTTTATAATATCCATATCTATAAATTAAATTCATGTCGATTTGTTTGACTTTTATTAAAGTTTTATGTTCCAAAAAAAAAACATTTTTATTTAACCTATTCAAAATCATTCAAGAAAAAAAAAAAAAACCTTAAAACAATATTACTTGACATTATTTATATATAGATTATAATATAAGATAAATAAGCTAGTAAATAATATAAGTAAATAGATATATAGATTAATACCACGCCGACAAGGAAGGGCACTAGCTTAGCCGTTGCATACGTGTAACACCTCTCAAATAAACGCTGGAATGGAAAAATATCTAACCCTAAACCGGACTCCAAAATCTCCGAAGCTGTATTTGATAGCGAGACGAATTATAGGTTACACTTGACTATATAGAACTCTCTATTTGTGAAATATAACTACTGAGCTCGAAAACCCTTGCCAGGGTTTTACCTTTGAACTTCTGTTATATCTCCTAGTTTCTGTGGAAGCAAAGTTAGCTTCTCTTTGTCTGCGGCGGCACATACTGTTTCGGTAAGTCGTTTTTCTTTTTCCATTTCCTTGTTTCATTCATCTTTTTGGGGTTTGTTGAAGGTTTTTCCTGGTTAGTGTAGATTGGCGAGTTGTAACTGCAGGCTTTCTATTGTCTTTTTAATTAATTTTTTTTTTTTCTAGATTTCTTTGTAAATCTTTGTTTTATGTAGCTCTTGTACGGCTGTTTTTCATTTTACGGATTTTGTCTTGTGAAGTTCTCATCTTAGATTAGGTGATTTAGCTTTTACAGCGGGACTTACTTGTAGGAGCCTGAAATGAAACCTTACAGTGGATATTTTTGGCGCTGAGTATTACTTTTAGAGTGTGGTTAGATCCATGTTTGGGTTGTGCATTAGTAGGTAGCGTCTGGGCAAATGTCGAAATCTTAGCTGTATGGTACGCTAATGGAAATGGGGGCATATGATAGACATACCCTCTTTTTTATACCTTTTTAGGCAATCTTTTTGTGGATTAAGAACTGGTAGGAAGTGGTTTACCATTTAACACAGGAACCGCATGTTTAATTTTGTTTAGAAAACGTTTTCAAAATACGTTAAATACGACTGGGGGAGGGCATAGTTTTCATGGAAGTTTGTAATAATTTTTTTGATACTCAATTTATTATCTTTGATGATATATATTAGTTGTACCTTTGATGACAAGTTATATTGTTACAGGGTACTTTATATTATTTAAAATGGGGAAGTCAAACAAGAAAGCTAACACCGAGGTAATTCCTGCATACCAAGATTGTTAATTTGTTTTCCTAGTGTCTATAGTGGTTTGATTCTCTTTTTGTTTTTCAGGTTGCTGTGTCTGTTCCAATTACGACATTAAAGAAGGAGAAGAAAGGTGTGATGTTTTTGTTTATTACAAAACATTTTTACCTGAATTGTGTGTGTGTGCTATTCTGAGAGGCAACCTTTCTTGGAGCATATATTGTATATTGGCTTTAGCTATTGTTCTATTGCTATTAATTTTTTTATATGCTTATTCTCAGGCAAGAGAGGACCGGATACTAAACTTGTAGCACAACCAGCTATGAAGAAATTAAAATCTTCAAACAAAGTTCCTCCAAAGAAGAAACCGGAAACATCTTCGTCTGATAGTAGTGATTCTGAGTCTGAAAAAGAGGTAGTACATGCAAATTCCAATATTAGTCATCGTTATCATTTGTTGGTGAAAACCTCCTATGATTGGATTGCTTGTTTAGTCGAATATTGTGTATGAACGCGAACATATCATATAATATCATTCCAGTCATTGATATTCTTACATAACTAATTCATTTATTTATCAGATTATCATAATAGAATGACAATTGTTTGTTGTGTAATTTTATCGCAATACTCACAAAATAAATAAAGAGATTTTGATTATTCCTTATTTGTCATTACCATTCCACAAGTACTTGTATCTCGAAGCTTTTCGATGCCTGTATCATACATATTAATAAAAAATGTTTTGGATTTCCATGCTTTGTGGGGTCATGGCTCGAGGGATAAAGAGGTTTATTTGCCTAGAAAGTTCATTAATGGTCTATTAATTTTAACTAGAAATATTGTTATACTATTATGACAATCACAATTTGATCATTAAATATTCACACACTATAAAAGATATTAGAAATTTGTGTTGAATGCTTATTGAAAGTGTACTATAGGAAACACTTCAAAAACCGAGTGCTTTGGGGAAAAACGGGTCATTGGCAGCAAGGAATGGGTCTGTAGCAACTTTAAAAAATGGTAAACAAGAATCAAGCGAGGACGAGTCTTCTGATGAGGT
Source organism: Sequoia sempervirens (assembly GCA_007258455.2). Taxonomy (NCBI): domain Eukaryota; kingdom Viridiplantae; phylum Streptophyta; class Pinopsida; order Cupressales; family Cupressaceae; genus Sequoia; species Sequoia sempervirens. The sequence continues at coordinate 34,072 of VDFB02177134.1, read as the reverse complement.
GCGTACTCTATGTTTAAGCCAAGTCATCAATACATTATAAAGCAACTGAATATTTAGTCAATCAGTATTTTTTTTGATATTTGATATATTCAAATATTGCTCATAAAAGGATACATAAAACAAGTCATCTTTTTCTTGCACAGGAGCCTACAGCTAAAATTACTCAGCCAAAAAAGAATATCCTCTCTTCAGGATCTAAGAAGGTACAGCAGGCTAATTTGTTTACAGAAAATTTAAGTTGCTAGTTTATACGCTTTTTTTACTAGTTATATAATATTTGTTTATTGCAAATTGCTAGTTAATATTGTTTATTTCAAATTTCTTGTTAATTGTTTTTTATTGCGAGTTGCTAAGCATTTTGCATTCACAGAGTGCTGCAGTGCCAATTAAAGCCATTCCAAAGAAGAAAGAGAGTAGTTCTGAAGAATCTGATAGTGAAAAATCAGAAGAAGATATTGTGCAGAAGGTATAAAGGGGTTCATTCAGTTTTGAGGGAGGATGTGACTATTGATGACATTATAAATTTATATTTTATTTTGTTAAATGTTTTTTATCCATCGTTGTTTTAAAAACTTGATATCCTTTTTCTTTGTAGCATGCAATTTTAAACTGTGATCATGCATACACTTATATTATGTACACATGTACAATATAGAAATTTGATATATTTGCGTTGTAACACAGGCAAAGGGGTCAAACTTAAACATTATAAATTTATATTTTATTATGTTAAATGTTTTTTATCCATCGTTGTTTTAAAAACTTGATATCCTTTTTCTTTGTAGCATGCAATTTTAAACTGTAATCATGCATACACTTAGATTATGTACACATGTATAATATAGAAATTTGATATATTTGCCTTATAACACAGGCAAAGGGGTCAAACTTAAACACAGACGAATCCTTAAAGATTTAAGTGGCTTCTTCATTATTCATGATGCTTCTTGTATCTCCTTTGCTGTCAGTTGTACAAACAGTTATTTATTTGTCCTCTGGCTCTATTGTCAAATTAGCCTTCCTAATGCCCTCTGTTTTAATGGCACATTAATAATAACCTATCAAAATACTAATTTTTGCTGCTAACTGTATTATTTATTTATTTATTATTAGCCATTTAATTAAAAGTGAAAATGGCCTTTAACATATTCAAATATTGCTCATAAAGGAATAAGTTAAACTTAACAGTCCTTTTCTGCACAGAACCCTGCAGCTAAGATTATTCAGCCAAAAACAGAGTCCCTTCTTTCAGGCACTAAGAAGGTTTTCTAGTATCTTATTATTATATTATACGTTTCTAGTTAATTTTTTTATTACAAATTGTTAGTTAATATTCTTTTATTACAAGTTGCCAAGCATTTTGTTTCACAGAATGTTTCAATGCCAATTAAAGCCATTCCAAAAAAGAAAGATACCAGCGATTCTGAAGAATCCGTCAGTGATGAATCTGAAGAGGAGACTGCACAAAAGGTATAGAGGGTGCTCTGTTTGAAGTGAGGACACTTGACAGCATCATATTTCATTTTGTTCAATATATTTTTACCCGTGGATGTTTTAAAAACTTAGTATATTGTTTCTTTGGAGCTCACAATCTTAAAAAATGAACTGTCATGTGCCTGCATCTATATATGTAGATTACAGAACACATGATACAAATTTGATATATTTGTCACATGATACAACTACAAGCAAAGGCGGCATTTGTACAGACCAGAAAATTCTTGATTTCTTCTGTGTTGATTGTAAAACATCTACTTATCTGCTTCCTTCTCTATTCTAACATTCCTCTCTGATAACCACTTCTTCTGCCACGTTTTTAAGGAAGGGATCTCACCATGCTTTAAGGCTATTTAATACCCCATCTTGACTGGTGAATATTGCTTTTTAATGCCTAGTCTCTTCACTTCAATAATCTTTTTGGGGAAAAGTTAAAATAGCTTGTAATTTGTTTGTCATTTATTCATATGAAAGTAAAAGATGAAGGAAAGTAGTTAAGTTCTTATTTTGGGTTATAGTAGGCCTAAAAATATTTTTTTCAAGCAAAAAGCGAATGTTTTCTTTACAGTTATTTCTGATGAGGTACATTGTGTATCTGAGGATATTAATTAGTTTTTCTTACATGCAATTAGTTTTAGTTAATATATTGTGTATAGCAATTTTCTAATATTGTGCATTGACAGAATGCATCTGTGCCAATGAAAGCCCCCCCAAAGGAAGATAGCAGCTCTGAAGAATCCGACAGTGAAGAGTCTGAAGAGGACACTGTACAAAAGGTAGAGGGTTTAATCTGTTTAGAGTGAGGATAATGCTAATTAACACATCCTATTTTGTTGCATCTTTGGATGTTTTAAGAACATAGGCAAGATACTATGGCTATTCAGGGGGCACCCTGATGCATGTGAAGTATCACACACAGGCTTGTATGCAACTGAAGTATATGCACATTCTTCACTGTCCAAAAGGTAGAGGGTTTAATCTGTTTAGAGTGAGGATAATGCTAATTAACACATCCTATTTTGTTGCATCGTTGGATGTTTTAAGAACGTAGGCAAGATACTATGGCTATTCAGGGGGCATCCTGATGCATGTGAAGTATCACACACAGGCTTGTATGCAATTGAAGTATGCACATAGATGGTCTGAATTTGAGATGCTTGCCATACAAGGGAAGATTGCATTTGCCAATATAGAAGAATTATGCGAGATTTGCATTTGTTGCATCTTTGGATGTTTTAAGAACATAGGCAAGATACTATGGCTATTCAGGGGGCACCCTGATGCATGTGAAGTATCACACACAGGCTTGTATGCAATTGAAGTATATGCACATTCTTCACTGTCCAAAAGGTAGAGGGTTTAATCTGTTTAGAGTGAGGATAATGCTAATTAACACATCCTATTTTGTTGCATCGTTGGATGTTTTAAGAACGTAGGCAAGATACTATGGCTATTCAGGGGGCATCCTGATGCATGTGAAGTATCACACACAGGCTTGTATGCAATTGAAGTATGCACATAGATGGTCTGAATTTGAGATGCTTGCCATACAAGGGAAGATTGCATTTGCCAATATAGAAAAATTACTCGAGATTTAAATAGTATTAGTTTTGTCATTTATAATACTTTTTCCTAATTCCTCATAGTTGTTAAAACACCTATATATCTGCTGTCTGCTGCCTCCATTGTCAAAAAAATACTTGTTGACAACTTGCTTTATTTGCAAAATTCCTTTTTCCTGCTTTCAAATGCATGTTTTATTAATAAATAAATAGCTTTTCTAATCGTTTACATGAATGGGATTAAGATTGGAACACTTAAGTTTATTCCTTGTTTGGAATGGCCTTATGTGGGTATAAAAGAACTTTGTATTCTGAAAGCAGTTTCTATTTTTATTTGTGACAAGGCAAAGTGCCTTTTTAAACATGGTAAAGTTTTTGCTCTTGTTATTTGTGAAAACAATGTTTGTTACTAAGTTGTGACAAGAATTTGTACAAGCTAGTTAGTTATTTGTGATAAAAAGACTTGTTGGGGCTTTGTGGAAGTGTTTTAATTCTTTTTCAAATGTCAGAAACTTGTATCCAAACCCATTGCCAAACCTGTATCCAAACAAGAAAGCTCCAGTGAAGAAGAAACTTCTGAGGATAGTGATGAAGAACCTGACCCCAAAAATTTGGAAGTGAAGGTATTTTATATGTTACTTTTGTACACGCACTAGAAAGAGAGTTTGAGGTGTGGAAAATGGTAAATGTTAATGAGTTAGCGTGTGGTGACTTGAGTTCTCCTGTTTGTTTAACGATAGGTTATAGTTCACTGTGTCTGCACTAATCAGATTAAGAATCCTGTTATAATATTTTAGTAATAGTTAATTGTTTTTTCTTTTGTACAAGCTAGTTAGTTATTTGTGACAAAAAGACTTGTTCGGGTTTTGGGGAAGTGGTTTAATTCTTTTTCAAATGTCAGAAGCTTGTATCCAAACCCATTGCTAAACCTGTATCCAAACAAGAAAGCTCCAGTGAAGAAGAAACTTCTGAGGATAGTGATGAAGAACCTGCCCCCAAAAAATTGAAAGCAAAGGTATTTTATATATTACTTGTGTAAATAGTATTCAGGCACTAGAAAAGAGAGTTTGGGGTGTGGAAAATGTTGAATGTTAAATGAGTTATCATGTGTAGCGACTTGAGTTCTCCTGTTTGTTTAACGATAGGTTATAGTTCACTGTGTCTGCACCAATCAGATTAATAATCCTGTTATACTATTGTAGTAATAGTTAATTGTTTTTTTTCTTTTGTGCATGTTTTTTAATTTATATTCTTGTACAGGTTCCTATAGCTAATGTTAGCCAAACAAACAAAAAAGTGGTAAGGTCAGAAGTACACAAGATGTATCTTTGCAACATATGATATTTGATAGTAATATTTTTATTACATTCCATTGATTCTTTGTTCCTTATGGCAAAGTTTCAATCTTGATGCACAGAGTACGCTAGTGAAAGCCCCTCCAAAGAATGAAGAGAGCAGTTCTGAAGATTCCGATAGCGAAGAATCTGAGAAAGATATTGATCAAAAGGTAGAAGCAGCAAAACTGGCTTTTTGAAGATGCCTCCTTCCAGTGTTTCTCTCAGTTTTGGGGCGTGGGTTTGGGGATTATGGCAAAAACTATCCAAAAATTTGGGGATGGGGATAGACATATATATATAACTTATTAAGTACAAAACTGCCAGTATTTTAACTTGTTTAAAAAAGCTCAGGAGGTAATGTATTCCCGTTCTATAGAATCAGTATCACAAATTATTTGTTTAAGAAGGGTTAGGGGATACTCTGTGCACATCAAAAAACTAGTTAGAAAACAATTTTTGACTTCTCAGTCATCTGGTAGTTAAATTAATCACTCCACCAAATTTCAATCTTGATCTTTGCTCAGAAGAAATTAAGCTGAACAGTCATCTGGCTGTTGGAGGACACTGGTTGTTTGTCTTCAAAGTGCCAAACAATTGCAGTGCCCCAATTGTGGATTGATTTGTTTTTTCCTCAATCTTGAAATAGGCAATCACAGAGAATGGAACTGTCTGCTTTTAGTTAACAAATTTGCAGGTGGAGACAGCACTTCTAATGGCAAGAGTTGATTGATCTTGTAACTGATATCTTTGCTGCATAGTTACAATGATGCAAAACAGACAATTTTATGTAATTTTTCTCCCTCTAATTAGTGTCCAAGTAGATGATAAAACAATGGCAATTGTCTACAGGGAATATCAAAAGGATTTAATGGATGTCTCAGAAGCCACCCTGTGTCTCCACACGTGCAGGGAATGGCACCCAGATTCAGGGAGTGTCATGTTCCTACGATATTTCCGAATTCTGAGAAAAGTAGATGGGATGGGGATGTTCTGACCCAGTCCCTGTCTCTGTCCCTGACAGTCTATTAAAATCCTGACACTGAATTCTCTCTTAATAATGTTTCTGCTTGTGTTTTTTTGTTTTCCATATTTCTGATGAAGCACAGATTTTTGTGTGCTTTTGGAAGTGATATTTAATTGTGAAGAGTTTAAGAAATATTTGTACTAATGTAAAATATCAGGCATTGAATATCTGTTGTCAGTAATGTTAAGTACTTTTTTAGTGGAATTTAATGTAAATCTGATGTCATTTCAGAAACGCAAAGTTCCGGCAACTCAAGTTACTACGAAGCCAAACAAAAAACTGGCGATCTCAGAAACTCAAAAGGTATATAAAACAAGCTACTTGGTTTGATTAGGAATTAGCTATTGCTGCTGGTTAATGTTTTATTCGTTGTATATTGTTGATTCTTAGGTTTTCTTGTCAATTTTTAATTCTTTTGCAGAATGTGCCAGTCAAAGCTCCTGTCAAAAAGCAAGAGAGTAGTTCTGAAGAATCCGACAGTGAAGAGTCTGATGAGGAGAACATTGCTCAAAAGGTGAATATCTATCCCTGTTCAAAATTATCTCTAAATACAAGGGCATAGGAAATACCTGCAGAAGAGCTAAAACACAATTGTATCATAAAATTAATTTGACGAGCATATAATAATATTGAAAGTGACAATCAATGAATGGACCCCGTCTCTTGTGCACATAAATATTAATATGAAATATATCAGTTGTTGCTAGTACTATATTTAGGCAAAGTGAATGTTTTTCAACTGTCCCTGATTTGCTGTCATCTGTGGATATATAAAATGTATCTACAATCTCAAATCTCAGTTATTTGTGAGGCATATTTGTTGCCATTATTGTATCTAGGTCAAATTTATCTGATATCAACATTGGAGTTATTCTATGGCCTGTTTGAATTTTCCTAAATTTTCCCCAAGTTTGGTTGCACAATTTTTTTTACATGTTGAAATCACAAATGCTACTGGATGCAATTGTGTTTCATCAACGTTAAGATTATGCTTCATGATCCATCATTAGGATGAAAAGAAAAGAAAGTTAGATTGCAGATCAATGCACTCTTTAGTTGTAGAGGGCGAGAGTGAATCGGAAAATGAGGTACTTCAAAATGGACAGAAAAGTGTGAGGCTTAACCCAAATCACAGAAATAAATAACCAAAAAAGGACAGCTAATTTAGTTTCATTAACATTTAAGACTATGCTTCATGTTCCATCATTAGAATGAAGAGAAAAGAATGGTAGATTGCAGATCAATGCACACTCAGTAGAGGGAGAGTTTGGTTCGGAAAATGAGGTACTTCAAAACGGACGGACAGCTAATTTAGTGGTATTAATAATTACTGGCATTGTATATTCATATACCTATAGAACTACATTAATCTCCAAAAAATTAGAGAAAAACTTATATTTTGAACTGATATGCAAGGGGGTTTTTTTTCCTGGATTAACCATTTAGGCAAATCCAGGAGAAATCCAAGTGAACTTTGCAGAAACCATAGTGAACCCACCCAGAAAAACATAATTATCTATTTATTTTCAAAAAAATTCTGCGATCTCAAAATGAAACTCTGGTTTCCTGCTTCTTCGTCCTTCAATGAAAACAAACACATGCGACACATTAACAAGGGTGGGGGCGAGAAGATTTTTTTGTTTTTTGATGTTTCTAAAAATTTGGAAGTAGCTTTTTTTTTTTCACTGTAGGAATGGTTGTGAACAGGAGAGGGAGAATAAAGAGCACATTTCACTAGTTTTTTCAAAAATCTTGATAGTGAAATGGGATTTGGAGCATAAGAAGGGAGAAGAGGGTCAAATGTTACCTAACAAGAATGACTTAAAGATTATGTAGGAGGCCACAAGCTTGTTTGTCTAATGTTACCCTGAATTTGATATTAGTGACTTTGCATTTAGTGTTATGAAGCTGGGAGGGCACCATATAGTTGAGAGTTAATGTAATATATTGGTTAGCTTCAGGAGATTTACATTAATTAAAGCCTTTAGGTATGTAACATATTGCTTGCTTTGTATATCGCTGGACTTAATTTTTGTTTTTTAAGTTTTAAATATGTATATATTTTTTTATGGACAAACACCTAATGAACCCAATCTCCAATTTTTTGTAACCCAACCTGTGAATCTGAATCCGAACCAGAACCAGAATTGGCAACTCTGGGATACATAAGGGTTGTTAAATATTGGATAACCAAAACACAACAGATCCTCTGGGTAGTTCTTAATACACAGAAGTTAGATACCAAAATATAAAATTACAAATAAAAATAGTGATGAAAATATTGATTTATATTATAATTTCTGTGTATCAATTGAGCAGGAGCAGGATTCTGTGTAAACCTAGGCAGGACCTGGTACAGGGTCTGGATCGAGTCTGGACTAGTTTGGGCTTGGCTTTCTGAAAATTACATTATTTATTTCTTCCATAGTTCTTCTGTATTTTAATACATCAGTGATGTTAAATCATAAATGCAGTGTTTATCTTTTAATTGGCGTTTTGTAAATGGTGTTCAAGTGTTGAAATTTAATCCTATTTTTAATTTGATATTTATGCAAATGTTAAAAAGTCCTAGAATCCTACCCCACAAATTTAGTTCATTCATTCCTCTAGCAGGATATCAATTGACCAGGGTTAGGACTGAGTCTGGACTGGGTCTGGTTTGACTAGGGTTTCTGAAGAATTACATGGGACTTTTTTCTTCTATAGTTTTTCCATAGTTTTATACATCAGTGATGCTAAATACAGTGTTTATCTTTCAATTGATTCTGTTCTGGAGTGTTGAGGACAATTTTGACTAACTGATTGTAATATTTAATCCTATTTTTAATTTGATGTTTATGTGAACGTTAACTATTCTAGAAACCTGCCTCAAATCCCGTTGCTAAACAAGAAGACAGCAGTAGTGAGGAGGACTCCTCCGATGAGAGTGAGGAAGAACCTGTACCTAAAAAACTAATACCGAAGGTATTTCGTTTAATTTTTTACTTGATTTATGATTATCTAATGGCAATATTTAATCCTATTTTCTATCTCGGAATTATATTAACTTGTAAATGCCTTATAGAAACCTGCCACCAAACCTATTGCTAAACAAGAAAGCAGCAGTAGTGAAGAGGAATCTTCTGAGGAGAGTGATGAAGAGCCTGCAGCTCAAAAACCAGTGCAGAAGGTACCGAATCCGATTATGTTTTTCATTCACTTATATTTTTGGATTGGTAAATCTCCTTTTTTGGATGTCCTTTTTCTTAGATACCATGGCTGAGAGTTATTTCTTACTTTGAATTTACTCCCTTTTTAACATCCAATTTATGTACATTTTAAAACATTTAGCATGTCTTGTGAGGATTTTGAATATGGTTCTTTTTTAATGTAAGCTTTGAATTTTTTACCACTTGAGCTCATCCTGCTTGACAGTTGTTCACATACCTATTACATTGGTGGTACAATTTTATTTTTGGTGTTACTGTGATTGGAATAGTTGTGTGGCCTGTGTGTGTAATTTAGAATGCCTCTACAAGAGTAGATTTTCTATGTTGTAAAGATTTTCTATGCCGTAAAATTAAATACACTAACCACCCTTGAGTAGATTTTCTATGTTGTATTTTTTTCTGTTGAAATTCTTTTTTCCATGCTAGTGTGTTAAATCTAAAGGCTTTATAAGATGCCAGTCCTCGAAATGATTCAGGTATAGGGATGGGGGTATGAAGGTAGGGGGCGTGTCGCCAGGGAGGACTAATTTTATCCTATCAAAGTACTAAGCAGGTTTAACACTGAGATTGCCCTATATGACAAAACTAGTAAGATGGAGGGGAAAATTTGGTTGATTTATCATAGGATGCTTGTCTTTCTTCCTATGGAAGTAGTGGTGTGCAAGTTAATTCCTTTGATTATTTCTTTTGCTTGTTCTGTCTTTAGTATTTGCTTATACCCTGTGTTATAAACATCTCTAGCTTCAGAGAATATTGCATTACCACTCATACCTAATTGCTTTCCTGGAAATAATTAAGAAGGGAAGGATTTGCTAGCTTGAGAGGCAGTATATTCTATATTTGATTTTCTCACATATACTTCATATGGATTAAGATTTATTTCTAAGCATAGATGACCATCTCTGATTATTGGATTTAGTCATTACCTACATATTCTTGTGTATTTGAACTTTTGTATGTTTGTTAATTACTGTGGCAACTGATCATTTTCAGGTCACTAAAATGCAGCAACCTGCAAAGAAAGTTAATGAAGAGAGCAGCTCTGAGGAGGATGAAAGCTCAGAAGAGAGTGATGAGGAACCGAAGGCCAAGAAAGGCATTAAGGTAAAGTGACATGCATTTCTTTACTTAATTAGAACATCACTATTTTTTTCTGAAGCAGTTCTTCCAAATATGAACAAGGTTAGAACTGATAAGTTATGATCATATAAATAATATGTCTATTTTTTTATACAATGAATTTTATTAAAATTAATATTGAGCTGTTTTGAGTGTTCTACGTTTAATTTTTTGCATTTCTGGAAGAAATTTGTTTTTAAAAATTTATGTCACATGTTCTATTTATTTCTTGGCTTAACTTTTCATCCTTGGGCCTTTTGAATCAACTGAGATAGAATTTTGGCCTGGTTGCTTATCAGCAGCTGGAAGTGTGATAAGCATCTTCATGTTTGAGATATGGTGTTTTAAAATTTTCTTGACGTGATATTATTTTCAACTGGTTAAGGAATGAGATATCAAGCCTTCAAAAATATTGTGCATGGCTAGTTAAGAAAGATATGTCGTTAATTGTATGCGGGTCCTTACTGATTTGTCTTTAACCGGATTCCACTGCTACCTTCCATGATCTATGCTTATCATGGCATTTTATTGTTGTATGCATTTGTGATCTTACTGTTGTATTCTTTTAAATTTTCTAGTTTAGGTTCACCTCTATTTGGGGTCTCTTGAGCTATATCTAGCTTCACTTTTTGTTTCTATTCTCAAGCTGTGGTTTGTGATGGTTCCTGTAGATCCTTCCAGTTTGTTACACAATTTCTGAACAGCAGCTTCACTTAAATTGTTTAAAATCATTAGCCTACTGTATTTAATTTCTTAGAAGTTCAAATCTGCCTTGTTTTGGGTTGCTTCTGTAATCTCTGTGCTTAATTTTCCCATCTCTATGCCCAAGCCTTGGTCTGTTAACTCTTTCTGTGTTGTTTCTTCATTGTTATGAATGGCATGCAAAACTGATGAACGAACCTAAAAGTTTTGTTGATGCAGTGAATAATTGTTGTTGAACAGCATTTTGTTTGACATGTTCAAGTTTCTCGGGTGGCCCCGTCTTTATATTTGCACAATTGCAATGCAATTTAATCATGAGATCCATGATGATTGCTGCCATGGGTTGATTAGATAAGATGCTCCCAAATAGAGGGAGCCATACTTTGAAGCTTGGAGTGTGATAATTTTAACTCCATTAATTTCCTTCACCCGTGATCAGAGAGTAAAAATTGGTAACTCATATTAGAAATTTGGGTGTAGGAGATGGACAATTGAAAATTTCTGTGGGTAGCTTCATATGTGCATGTAGCAGCTTGCTGGTATTTAGAGAGGTCCCAAGTAGCATTGTGAGAAACTTATAGGATTACATGATTTTAGAGAAAATGGCTGTTGTGGGTTCTCTGAATATCTGTAATAATATTTCCAGGTCATAATTATTACAATCATTTCGTCGTTAAATTTCCTGGCTACATGTGTTAAATTTGCATCCCCAATCACTTCACTTCAGGGGAAAGGGAAGAAATATGCACGGATCAGGTTGGTATGTGAAGCACTGTCCAAAATTGTTTTAGTGAAACCTTAGTTCATAATTCTCTTGTATATTTTTATATAAGTTTACTGTAGCACACAGTTTCTATGTGCTACACACCACAACTGAAACTTAGCTTTCTGGTAGGTTTCTGTGAGTATCTGATACTGGTTTAAGGAGTACCTTCGCACCTATGGAGTTCCTAGAAGTTATCATTAATGGTTTACTACTTTTTCTTACAGCAGTTTCAAGATGTACATAAACTTTGCCGTTTTCTGAGCTAGCCTCCTGTTTTGTGAAGTTTGCAAGTGCCTTTGTTAAAACTTAATTTAATTTTTCAGAGTCATTGCAGAAACAGAAGCCAGATTTGTGTAGGTTAGAGATGAAATTTGTTGCTATTTGTAAATCTCTTAAAGCTTTCAGCATTTTCATGTGTATAAAATGAGCTGATAATTTAAATTGGTTTATTGTTCTTTGGGTGGTTACCAGTAGTAGATTCTGCTGTACAAGTCATGTTTTGCATGTGTAATGTACAAATCGTATTTGTAATCAAGGGACAAGTAGTTATATATTGGGAAACACTAACAGCAGTGGGTATTGCAGCTATGTATTCAGTGTGTTGCTCTTATTTCTATGGTTTAAAGAAAGTCATGAACTTGCCCACACGAAGGAAGATGGAATTGAGGAAGAAAGCTTTAGCAAGGAAAGGTCTGAGAAGTGATATTGAAGCAAATATAAAAATACTGATGTACACTACACGAAGGAAAGATGGAATTGAGGAAGAAAGCTTTAGGAAGAAAAGCTCTGAGAGTGATATTGAAGCAAATGTAAAAATACTGGTGTACACTAGGGCCATGTTCTCAAGGTTTTATACCAATTTTCCAGTACTGGATATTGCTGGGACAGCAGGATGGACAGAAGTCCCTCAGCTGTCTTGCAGCTAGGTCCAAGCAGGGGGCTGTCCACAGGATGCAACTGCAGGCAGGGACAACTTCTGGATGTCTCTTTTCAGGGGCTGTCCAGAGATGCAATGTATGTGATGCTGTCCCGGTTACTTCCTTGGGGATAAGTATCCCTCAAACCTTTTGGTGATGCCAAGACTTCACCAGTGGCTTAAAATAATTGGTATTAAATTAGGAAAACAAAGAATAAAAGAAATTAAACATGAACTCCTTGGCATACGTTTTGGTACGAGGAAGGAAGAATGTTGACTGGATAGCATCACTGCTTAGAAGCAAGGACTAAATTATAAAAGACAGCCATTAATGAAAGCAAACTGGTGATCCCATCTTATCATTGCCAAAGGATTATTTAACTGCAAGCCTTGTGGATAGAGCTTAAGTGAATGTTAGACTATCAAAGCATGGGAGGGTGTAAATGTGTTGAGGATGACGGATTAAAACTTCACTTTTTAAGCTATTTTTTTGTTAAATGATGTCTGCAATCAGTCATTCTTGAATTAATCTCAGATTGACATTGTATGGGCCTACATTTATTTTCCTAGTAGATACATTTAAGTGTTGATGTTTTCCATGTTTTTTATTATTTTAAAAATTCAAATATTAATTTCTCTGTATTATTTAAATATGTCATACTGCAGTCATCAAAATCTGTGAATAAAATTCCCATCCCTGGGACTCAGAGAAACACTGAAAAATACAATTTTTGTTTTATGCTGGATTACATGTTTCCATACCACTCACAAGGTTGCCTTTGCTTCTAATGTGAAGGGTACCAAACAAAAGGAAGGCAGTGACGAGGAAATGGAAGATTTGGAAGAAACTCCAGCTCCTAAGAAAACTTCAGTGCAGAAAGAAAAGGTATAGAAGCCTTAAGTTACTTTTAAGTTATTTCTTTGCTGGTCCTCCTTGTCCTTTTTTTTTTCACTGAAGCTAGATTTGTTATACTGAAATTTTATTTAAAATAGTTTTAGTTCTGTTCACTCTTACTCATTTGTGTTACTTTTCTGTCATTCATGTTAAAGATGTCAAAAACCCCGACAACTCCTGGTGTTACAACACTGTTTATGGGAAATATCTCATACTCTGCAGACGAGGACAGCGTGTATGCAGCAGCATATTTTTGACTCAGAACAAATCATACGTGCTTATTAGACATTCTTAATGCTATATTTTAAGGCAGGGAAGATTAATTTCCTTCATTATTTTATTACAGGTACCAATTTTTTGAAAGTACTGGGGATTTGGTTGATGTTCGCTTAGCAAAGAATGATGATGGCTCCTTAAAGGGTTATGGACATGTTGAGTTTGCAACTGAAGCTGCAGCTATGAAGGTTTGGTATTTGTTCTCTGTATACATGTTTTTCTATGATGTCTTTTATGATTTTATTTTCTTGGTTTTAGAAGTTGCCGGATTTTGAATTAAACAGTTGCCTTCTAAAACAGGCAAGCGCCATTTTCTTATTGTCATGTTTTATTTGTTCCATATTGCTGGAAGACAGTAATTTTTCTTTAGACATTGGATGAAGCATCCTTTTGTTGCAGGCAATGGAAAAAAATGGAGAAGAGCTTTGTGGGCGACCTGTTAAACTTGATCCTTCTCGACCTCGTGGAGAGCGTGGTACACCTTTTGGGAATCAGGATGGGAATTACAGGTTATTCAGTCTTGCATAAATTTGAATATTTTTGGTCAGTTATCATTGATAATGTTTGTTGACATCAATTGGTGCTGTCCACGAAATATGATTGCAGTAATCGGCAGAGGCAAACACCTGGTTTTGGTGGTAATCGGCAGGCACAAGGTCCAACTGCTTTTGTGAGGGGATTTGACAGGAATCAGGAGGAAGACTCTGTAAGTTGCATGATAAAATTTTGATTTTTAATATGTTGTGAAAGACATCTCTAATAATGGGATTAATTTTGTTGCCTACATGTTTATTATTCAGATTCGCAACAACTTGTCTGAGAATTTCAAATCTTGTGGAGAGATTGTGAATATTCGAATTCCCATGGACAGGGAGTCAGGAGAGAGCAAGGGGTGAGTTTGGTAATTGTCAAAAATTCTATCGTCAATTTTTTTTTAAGCTGATGATGGTTCTGATTCTTATCTTGAACTGTGATCCAGTTTTGCATATGTTGTGTTTAAGGATCGAGATGCACTCTCAAAGGCACTAGAGTTCAGTGGTAATGATTTATTTGTTGATGAAGCAATGGATAAAAGTGGAGGTGGTGATGGAGGTGGCAGAAGTGGAGGTAGATTTTCTGGAGGAAGAGGTGGGGGTAGATTTTCTGGAGGTGAGTACTTTTATTCAGATTCAATTTGTAATCTTAAACTCAGTGAATGCACAATAATTTTCATGAAGTTGAGCCTGAATTTTCTATTAAGGAAAGATTCTGTGAGTGGAATATCTGGAAGGAGGTTACAACAATAAGTTAATTTTTAACAATAAGTTAATTTTTTGTGTTCACTGTAAGTACTGGTCTGTCATAGATTTTTATTTTTTTGTGTTCACTATTGAATTCTTACCGTATACAACTATGGGTTCATAGTCTAGGTGATCAAACAAGGTACACTTTGCATTATTTAGAGCAATGGTTTAATGTCCCGCAACTGAAATTGATAGCAACAATATGACTAGAATGTAAGGGCTTATCTGCAAATACCTAGATAATTCTAGATGGGGAATAAACCTGGGATTCTAGATGACAAAGTAAAACTGGTTAGAACTAGCAACAACATTAATGGATGGGTGATGTTTCATTGAATACTCTGCCATCCTCTGAACTCGATGCACAGCTTTTCTCGTGTTTTTTATTTCTGTGTAGAAAGCAGCTGGTTGGAATGATGTTGGTTTTGCACAATGGGACTTTGGATTTTGCATGAATTGGACTTGAGATTGGTTCGTTTAGCTAAGAGTTATTTGGTCTAGAGGTTCCGATTAGGATATAAGAGGTCATACCCATTTATTCTCCTAATGCATGGTTGAAAACAAAATCAAGTTTTGCCCAGTTCTTTGTTATAGCATCTTGGTTCTAACTTGAAAGTGTGCCAATTTTATTTTGTTGAAGAATTGAAGCGCTGAATGATCCCTGATTATTTAATAGGACGAGACCGAGGTGGTGGCCGTGGCCGGGGTCGTGGAGGCCGAAATGGAGGACGTGGAACTCCCAAATTTGACATTGCTTCTTCGGGAACAGGTATTGTTTATTATCTTGCTGGAGATCATTATAAACTTTGATTGTGCTGTCTGGCTTCCATCAACTCAGTGGCAATGTCTTTTTGCAGGCAAAAAGACCAAGTTTGGAGACGATTGGTTTTAATTTAACTTCAATGAAATACTGAATTGCTAGCATCTCTTCATTTATCAGCTTAATTTGTATATTATTATGAATTCCAAGCTGGAGAAGCTTTTTGGAGTATGTTGAA
This sequence comes from Sequoia sempervirens, assembly GCA_007258455.2. Classification (NCBI taxonomy): domain Eukaryota; kingdom Viridiplantae; phylum Streptophyta; class Pinopsida; order Cupressales; family Cupressaceae; genus Sequoia; species Sequoia sempervirens. Next base: position 18,488 of record VDFB02177134.1, on the reverse strand, counting down.
ATTTTGATAGAAGTATTTAGATTTTTTCTTGCGAAAAAGGAAAAAACATGTGGAGGAAAATAATGCAGGCGAAGAAAACATATCTTGAGGTTTATTTTGAAGTTCGGAGAATACATGGTTTTTAGTAAGGTCTTTTGTGCGATATGCACTTTACCTCGTACAATATTGCTTGTGATCCATACATTTGAGTTTACACGGCAATTATTTAGTAGCTTAATTGTTTTTTCTTTTGGGAGGATTTTGATATCAATTATTGGACTTCTGGCTATTTTTAGTGGGCAGATGTAACTGCTTTATAAGTATGATGAACAATTTCCAAATCGTATGTAGTAATTTCTTTGTGGCATATGTTCCTGTTTTTGATATCTTTTTATGTACGTATTTTGGTGAACTATTCCGAAATAAAAAGGGGATTAGATGTTTATTTTGAAGTTCGCAAGGTCTTTTGTGGACTTGGGTGCTGTGGTTCATATACAATATTGTTTTGTGATCACATGCATTTTTTGTTTTCATGGCAATTATTTAGAATCTTATAAATGTTTTGTAGGATTTTAATATGCATGCAGTTAAATTTTTGGCTATTTATAGTGCAGCGTTTGTTGCTGCTTTATGTATGTGATTAATTTCCGAATCTTATGCGATCATTACTGCATATAGGTAACAATCACAAAAGGGAACATCTTTTAAAAAAAAAAAAAAGATCTTAGTCCTTGTGGTTTCCGTTTAGATCATCTTGTAGTGCTCACGAAATATTGCTGGTGATACCATGTGTAAATATTCATTCACGTTTGAAGGATTTTGTCATCAATAGACTTCTGGTTTGGTTATTATTTGTGGCATATGGAACTGCGTTGTAAATATAGGTAATATCCTCTTCTTCATTCACGGCATTAATTAATTTCCTAATAATTTTTTTTGAAGGATTTTGATATCGATAGACTTCAGGTTGGTTATTATTTATTGTGACACGTGGAAAACTGCGTTGTAAATATAGACAATATCCTCCTGTTCATTCACGGCATTAATTAATTTCCTAATATTTTTTTTTTGAAGGATTTTGATATCAATTGGCTTCTGGTTGGTTATTATTTATTGTGGCATATGGAACTGCGTAGTAATTATAGACAATAGCCTCCTGTTCCTTTATTTTTTAGATGTCCTAGCACTAAGTAAAATACGCTGAAATTTATTTGTTTTGACGTTTCAGTGCTTAGTTTTTCAGATTCATTGTGGTCTATTGTGCGCTTGTTAGCTGTAGATTATTGACAATGACGAGAGTTTTCCTTAAGCGTAACATCTGCACCCTGAAAGAGTAGCGAGTAATTTCAATGGGATTACTCATTATTTTATTTGTTTAAGGATTATATTAGCTCAATTGGGCTTCTTGCTGGCCAGACTTATTTACCTCGCTGTTATAAATTGATATTTTGAATGGGATTGTTCGACAGCATTTTTTATTTACATAAGCAAAGGAGGTCAATGAAGCATAAAAGAAACGATGTTCCAAATTCTTATTTCTTGGTCGTCTTATAACTATTTGTTTTACCTGAAATTGAGTTCTTGAGTTGAATCAAACCTAGTTTGGCATTTATGAGCTTGAATTAACCGAGTTTGGCATTAATGTTTAACTGCACAAGCAGGTTTATATTGGATCAATTAAGTTGCTAGAAATGATTGTGATATTGCCTAAGCTATTGAGAAGTTTATAAGCCAATGTATGTGCCAAAATAGTGCTTACCCCATACTTGTCTCGGCAAATTCAGAAAGCAATGATATGTGTTTGGAGGATGCCTTAACATCATCTATAATTTGTTGCTGTCGTTACCTAGGTATATGACGAACTAAATAAAAACTATGGCTTTTCTCGAGGATGAAAAAATATGTACTGAACGAGGAAAGTAGACAGGATTATGTGACCTCTAGATATTCTGATGCTGTATTTAATGCATTGACGCTGTCCTTTAAGAGAACATTCTTTGCTATGGTACCCCTTCATACGTTGGACAAACTAGGGGAATGTGTGTTAGCATAATAGTTTTATATAACTACTAGCACTTGCACCCCAATGAGCCTGCATTATTTACAGCCGTGAAAAGTAGTGGACGGCGTGAAGAAAACAGTGATCTATCTCACCTATCCCTCTCTCGCCCCTTCTCTCTCCCTCTTGCTCTCTCCTTACCCCTCTATTTCTCTCTATATGACATATCCCTCTACCTATACCTCCCTCCATACCATCTATTTCTCTCCTCTTCCCTCTCTACCTCTCCTTTCCCCCTCTAATTCTCTATATCTCCCGCCATCTCACTCTTGCTGGCTCTCTTTCCTTCCCTACTTCTTTCTAACCCATCTCTCTCTCCCTCCCTATCTCTATCTCACTTATCCCTCTCTACCTCCCTCTGTCCCTTTACCCTCCTCTCTCTCTCTCTCTTTCTCTATCCTTCCCTCCTCTCTCTTTCTCTATCCTTCCCTCTCTACTTTATCCTCTCTTTCTCTATCTCACCTATCCCTTACTACCTCTCTCTCCCTCTTGCTCTCACCTCTCTACTTTACCTTCTCTCTTTCTCTATCTCACCTATCCCTTACTACCTCTCTCTCCCTCTTGCTCTCTCCTTCCCTCTTTATTTCTCTCTATATCACATATCCCTCTCTACCTATCCCTCCATCCCACCTGTTTCTCTCTTCTTCCCTCTCTATTTCTCTCCCTTACTTATTCCTCTCTACCTTTCTCTCCTTCCCCCTCCAATTCTCTCTTCCTCTGTCTCTGTCTCTCTCGGTCTCTTTCCTTATCTACTTTCTATCCCACCTCTCTCTCCTTCTCTATATCTCACTTACCCCTCTCTACCTCCCTCTGTCCCTTTACCCTCCTCTCCAATTCATTCCAAAAACAACACTTCCTCTACAACTTTTGTTTTTCATTTTTCTATTTGTTTATTGTTTGGGTTTTATAACATAGAACAAATACGAGGCAGTTTGTCCTTTATGACCTCCATACTAATGAATATTTGCCATTCCACAACCTCTAAAACTTTGAAAAAGCTTTGCTTTCTTACTTCAAAGCTAATGACTTAAAATATGCGTGTGTTCCATATAAACATGATAGAGAAAGACATTCCAATATCAAGTAAACATTGAGGACGCGTAAAGCCCGTCTGGTAGGAAAGCGATGTTCTCATAAACAATATCATAACGTTTAGAAGGAATCTTAAGCTCTCCTCAAAGCATGGGAAATGATGTTTAAGGGGAAAAAGTAACTGATTAGTTCGTCCCACTGCCATCCCTTTGCTATCCCGTATAGCTCAACTTATATAGTGGTGGAAATTTCTCATAATGGCTAAATGTGATGTGTGTATAACCCAGTCACAAAAGGAGAAATTCCTAAGTATACATATATGTACGCGCTCGCTTTTTTTGTCTTGTGTCATTGTATTTAGCAACAAAATGGAGGCCATTTCTCCACATTTGCTTGCTTGTGAAGATGTTTTGGCAAAATATGCAACTCGTGTATTTGCCCTTTTCTATTGGTTATGCAGAGAAACAAACAAGTTAATTTTGTTCTCAGAAATTGAAATGGGCAGTATGATTGCCAATCAAAGGGTTGCTGGCTCTTCTCCAACCCCAATGCCATCTCCAGTTGCTCGTTTGATTTGACAACCAAGCCACCGAAGGAAACATATATTACAAAAGCTAGCTTTTCGGCGTCAGGCTAGTCGAGACAACTCTCTTCCTACACCAACAGACTCGCGCGCCCGTCCAAATCTTTTCCTTCCAAAAAGTTGGGAAGAAACACAGGCCCTATTGATAAAGTAGGGCAACCATTACAGGACAGTGCGCTTACCGTCTCCAGAACCTCCAAATCATCAAAAGTGTTGACCAACACATAGTCTGTCTTCTTGTCATTGAAAGTGTTGATGAGTTCTTCTATCTCATCTTTTCTGTCCTCACCAATTCCTTCGAAACCTATTGAATACGATGTGATGGTGAGCTAATCAGACTGGAAGGGAACCCCACCTTTTTTCTGGCGTCAGATTGGAGGAAATTCAGGTGGGGTTTCCCCACGTAGAATAGCCTATCGGCTAATAAGAAGCCTTGCAAAACAAACTATTTCTTGTGATCTTTATGAATTGTAATGAGTGCAGAGAGGGAATTTACAATGACGGTAAGGGGTGAAGTATGATGGTGAGCATTAGCAAAAATTGCAGTTTGATACTAATCACATGGCAATATTAAATTTTAATGATAATACTTCTAATATATATTTTTAAATGGATATTTAAAGGTTTTAAGTGAGCCGAAAAGGAAAATAAAAAGGCAAGCTATGTGCTAGTAGCTTAACCATGTTGATTGTTATTTTCATTGATACATTGAAGATTGGGTGAGAACTTTCTTTTTGAGTTTGATGTGTTTGTACTCTTGCTACATACTTCAACACATTTGTTAGAATTTTGGTGGCAGTAGTGTCTTCTTGATTTGATGAAATATGAATTTAATCCTTCTAACTTTTGGTGCACTATAAAGGTAAAAAAATAGGAGTTTTTAGGAACATGTACTTGTGTAGAGTGGAGTTGTCAAACTTCCTAAATGGGGTGGACATCTTAGAGTCTTATTTTATAGCCATCCTTATTATGACAAAATAGTGTTGGGATCACCTTTGGCCATACCATGAGAAGAATAATGGTTTTGAAAAAGTGGCTTTAAGATTGTTGTGCCCCTCAAAGTGTTGATAATATAGGTTTTGTCCTACCTTATTTTTTGAAGCAAGGTGATACTTGGATATTGTAGCTGTAAATGAGGCATTAAAAGAAAGAAATCGATAATAGTAAAGAGGAAAGGTGGTGAAGGAGGTGCCATCCTTATTATGACAAAATATTGGTGGGATAGCCTTTGGCCATATGATGATGAGAAGAAGAATTGTTTTCAAAATGCAAGTGGCTTTGAGATTGTTATGCTCTCTCAAAATGTTAGTGTTGATAATATTGGTTTCATCCTACCTTATTTTTTGAAGCAAGGTGATACTTGGATGTCATAGTTGTGAATGAGGCATTAAAAGAAAGAAACCAATAAAAGTAAAGAGGAAAGGTGGTGAAGGGTGTGCCATCCTTATTATGACAAAATATTGTTTGGATCGCCTTTGGCCATACGATGAGAAGAACGGTTTTCAAAATGCAAGTGGTTTTGAGATTGATATGCTCTCTCAAAATGTTGTGTTGATAATATTGGTTTCATCCTACTTTATTTTTTGAAGCAAGGTGATGCTTGCATATCATAGTTGTAAATGAGGCATTAAAAGAAGAAACTAATAATAGTAAAGAGGAAAGGTGGTGATGGGGGTACATGTGAAGGTTGTGGGTTGACAAATTACCTATTGAAAAGGTGGTATATTGTAATAGGTACAACCTTTGTATTGGAGAAAATTGTATAATAAATTGAATATTAGATTAGGATCTTTAGGTGGGATTTATAATAGGAAGTCTACTATCCCCTTAAAACTAAGAATTGGTATATATAAAATTTACTATTATCATATTATGTTTAATGATAATATGCAAATGTAAACTACAAAACTCTTTGTAGTTGTACTCATTTATACTTTCTATTTTATGTGAATTCTAACTTTATTTTAGTGGGAACCCCAATCATGGCATTGCATCACAGAGATGATACAACTATATTAACAACCAACCTCAATAATGTCTCTCTTGATGTAATTGTTGTACACCCAAACATGAAGGCATGTTGTGGGATGTACTCTATTAGATTTTAGATAAGACACCTATTTGTCTTCAAAGAAGAAACTCACATCTTAAGTTTAAATTTAGTAGATACATGTCTAGGTTTGTGTGATTGATTTTTTGTCAAGGAGGGTAATCCTATGAGTAGAACTTCTAAGGAGATAATAATGAAATGTGAGGAAATGTCTTGTTTAAAATTCTCCTACAAGTTATAATGACCCACAAGATGAAGAATAATGCTTGTGTTTGATTTAGGTTTGTATTGGCATGGGTTTATTTGCTCAGTGTTTAACATGATTAGTCCTTTCATTTTTGTATTGTTATCTTGATTAGCCAAAACCTCTATAGGGTTTGAGGAAGGAGGGTCAAATGGTTTATTTTGCAAGATTTGGTTCTTGTGGGACAACATATTTTTGAAGGTGTTGGGTGCTCAAAAGTTATACTTTTGTTCGAAGGTAGTGTTTTCAACACCTTAGGTTCCTTGCCATCCTAATTCTTTTAATACCTTTGAAACCCTTCATTGAAAAAGATGCTTGGATGGCCTCTTACCTTTCATGTTTTTTAGAATTTTCAACATAAAACTTCAAGTTGAACCTTCAAATGAAATCAAACAAACATATTTCCCTATGAATATAATATTGAATATTTAATTTGATTATTATTTTTTATTTTTTTAGTAAAGAAGTTTTTCAACAATTGTGATGGTCTCTTTCAACACATAGAAAAAGTAAAATAAATAGTTCCTTTTTTGAAAAATTAAATTATGTAACAAAAATTGTGAAATATCATTAAAATTTTATAATTTTATGCTTTTACAAATAAAGATGTTATAGTGAATAAACGTCCATTTTTAAAAAATATCATCAATTATAATTTAAAAAAAAAAGTTACATAAACATTCACAAATTATTTCTTAAAAAAAAAGAACTTGAAGGTGGTTTAAAATGCGACAATTGATTTATCTAAAATGTCAAGAAAATATATTAAAAAAATTGAAATATTTTGAACAATTAAATTATATTCTATGTAAAAGCGCAAAAAGACATTAGCATTTTGCATCATTAATATCTTGAAAATATTACAGTATTTTTCATTATTAATATCTTAAAAAGAGATTATTTCTTTTGTTCCAAGTTGCACTCTAATGTCATGTGTACTTTCTTGATGATCTTATAACATTGTGTCTTGTGGTGAATTAAATGTTAAAGGGATGAGTTAAGAGTGTTGGCGTCTTCAATGTATATATTCTTCACCAAAATTAAAATAATAAGAAAGAAAATTATTTTATGAAAGTCTTGTATGTTACGATCTTGTGCTTTAATGTCATGTGTATTTCTTGATGTTCTAAATTTAATGTGTCAGTGGGAGATCTTTAAAAATAACGATATCATTTTTTGATATAAAGCGAGTGAAATTTATTGAGTTGATAACTTGATATTGAAAATTGTACAAGGTATTATGCATGAAGCCAATTGTTAGTCGAAATAAGATTTATAATAGATTTCATATCTTTTCAATGCTTGAGGTACTTTCAAGTACTTTGCATGAAGTTAGATGTTAATCCAAATAACATTTGCAATGGCTCTTCCATGTGTTCATGATGCCTAAAAACAATTTCTAAGATTTCAGTGCATTCTCTATCAACTATAATTAATGATCGAGTGCTAGGTTAACCTCAACATTTTACTATAAATAGGAACAATGAGTTCAACTGAAATCATTCTTAAGTCCATAAAATGGGTTTGAATGTAGTGTTCTGAATTGTGATAAGTGTTGATTTTGTGAGATTAATAAAGAATAAGATGATGTTGTGGCATCTAAATATTCTGACCTCTAATTATGTAGTTTTAGAGTAAAAGAGAGATCAATTACCTTCAAGTTTAGAATGGGTGGAATTAGAAAGAAGCTGATATGGTTCACTTGGCTCTTGAGCAAAGTTTTGAACCAAGATGAGGAGCTCTAGTGGAGATAAGTGGCTTGGAGCTTCTTGAAGAGAGTGGCAGTAGATTTACTACCCCTCCAACATCTTCTGCACAACTCTAGTTGATACCCATGATAGTTACATTTTCTATATTCAAAAATTCCATTTTTAAGCATAGTTGGCAAGCCCCGTGGTTTGAGAATATGATCTACATCCCATAAACACTACAAATAGCTTGGTATCAATTCTGTTTGATGTAAAAGTGACAACATTTATAAAGAGCTTGCAAGCTCTACTCATCTTAAAAAAGGGGATGCAACATTGTAATTTGGTAATAAAATAAATGATTATGTTATTCTTCATTATTCATTTGTAGTAAAGAATTATTTTGTGTGTAAAGTGTTTATTCAAGTTACATGTAATAATACTGCCACTTTTGTCATTTTTCAATTATGTAAGTGAAAAAATAAAAATAATTAAACAGATTATAATAATATAATAATAATGTATTAATTAAAATATATTAATAATAAACTTCCCTCGCTGTTTCTTGGGAATGCCTCTATTCATTGGGAACAATAAAAAAAGGTACTGGGAAAGCATAGTAAACAACTGCAAGAATAGATTGGGAACTTGGAAAGGAAAATGGCTATCCTCAGCGAGTAGAATTCAAATGGTAACAGCAGTCCTCTCGGCCATCCCAGTATACTCAATGGCATGTCTAAAAATCCCCAAAGAGATAGAAGAATGCCTCAATTAGATATTCAGAAGGATTTTTTGGAGTGGGACTAGGGAACAACAAAAATTCCCACTAGTAGCATGGGAAAATGTCTACTCCCCTAAAGAGGCGAGGGGTGCAGACATCAAGCAACTAACATTGATGAATTTGGCCATGGGAGCAAAAATTGTATGGGTTATGTATGCAAAAGGTGAACAAAGGTGGGTTAAGGCACTTAGAAGAAAATACTTGGACTTAGACAATCCAACACGCATCCTAACCACTGAGAACCCTCTAAAGGGATCAACAATATGGAACTACATCTTGGAGTGTAGAGACATTTTTTCTAAACATGTAACTTGGGAGGTGAGGAATGGTCAGAGTGCATCATTTTGGGGGGACTCTTGGGGTGAATAGAAGCCAATTGCAGATTTTCCCAATCTGGAAGAGATCAAAGCAAAAATAATTAGAAATTGGGGCATGAAGGTTTGCAATTATGGGAAAGTAACATGGAAAAATGGGGTCCGACAATGGGAATGACACTCCTTCCAAGAGATCAATGCTCCTTAGGCACAAAAAATGGAACTGGTAGAAATTTTGAAGAACATAACCTTTGCCCTAGCATACCAGGAGGATGTAATCAGGTGGTGTGGTTCCAGTATTGGTGAATACAAAGTGAAACTGGGATATAGGATCAAGGAAATTGCAATGACTAAACAAAACTAGCCATGCAAACTCATATGGGGTAAAAGGTGTCTCCCCAAGGTGAGGCTTTTTTCATGGTTGGCAATGCAAAAAACGTATTCTCATTGAAGACATGCTTGCTACAATTGGGATCCAAGGCCCCAGAAGATGCGTGCTTTTCAAAAATAGCAGTGAGTCTGTGAACCACATCCTTTTAACATGTCCCTACATAGATAGGTGCTGGAAATACTTCATGTCAAAGTTAAGTTTTCAATGCCCAATCTCGGTGGACATAGTGGATTGGTTTAATATGTGGCCATTACCATTTAGGAAGTCAGTATTTGCAAGCATCTGGGAAGTTACCCCCTCATCCATCATATGAGAAGTATGGAAAGAACACAATTGAAGAATCTTTCAAGATAAATAAATGGACACAAAGAGGCTATGTAGCAAAATTGAGGGAGTAATAAATGAAGTAGCTTGGGGAAAGGAAAAAAAATAAAGAATATTTACGAATTGGGATGAAAAACTCTCAAAAACCTTTACGGGTTTGAAAATCCCAACCTTAGGTAGGAACAGTGAAAATAGTCAAAATTTGAAAAAGAGATAGAGGTCAAATGGAAGGCATCAGAGGATGGTTGGATTAAAATAAATTTCGATGGGGCCTCTAAAGGAAACCCAGGGCCAAATGGAGCTGGGTGTATTGCATGTGATAAATATGGTGTAACCTTGGCAGAAAAATCTGTCCACTTGGGGGAATGCACCAACAATGAAGCATAATTTAAAGCAGCTTTGATAGGTTTACAAATGGGTCTAGAAATAGGTGCTAAGTATATTCATCTGGAAGGAGATTCTCTCATCATAGTTAATGCTATCTGACTCAACTCAACTCCAAACTAGAAACTCAACCATTGGCTCACACCCATAAGAGATGCACTATTAAAGTTTGAAGCCTTTGAAATAAGCCACGTATATAGGGGAGGGAATGATGTGGCCAACGGATTGGCCAAAGAGGCGGTGAAAAGAACTCAAACTCATGATGATGAATAGGTTGGTACCATATGCGAATGAAGAGACAAGGTTCATAAGTAGAAGGCACTTGACAACTACACCCTGGGTACAATTGCGAAGTTTATGACATCAAAAAGGACTAGTGCTATAATTGACAATTAATTCATGGCATGGCTGCTTATGCATGAATGGTGGAGGAGGCGATCAAATATTAAAGGTATTTTAGCTGATTTGGTGGCAATGATAGGATGATCTGCTACTCGAGGCAGTCATCATGACGATGTAAGGCGAGCTTTGTTGAAATAGGCGTAAGGTGGTAGCATTGTAATCACACTTTTTGCTGGCTCCTAACATCTCACGCATTCAAGTGCAATGGATACGTCACTGTTCTTGAACACAACCAAGCAACAACAAGCCTTTCATGGAGAAATCACTGATAAGAGGATGAAGGGAATTGTGGTGTCCTCACACCTGCTTGTGATTCATGTGGTTAAAAATATTTTGGGCCGAGAATTTTGTTGGCTCACTAGAGGTTTAAAATTAACACTGATATCACAACAATGTTTTTGGCAATACTCCTCTACATGGGAGTCTCAAAAGCCAAGGGGAAGAAGTTCTGTCAAATGGTGTTTTTAAATTCATTGCTGGGAGAAATTGATGAAGCCCTGGATAATGTGGATGGTAACCTGTTAATCTTGATGCCACAAAACTACTATATGTCTCTGGGGAATGGGTTGGAGGTGTCGAAATTCATAATTGTGCGGTCGCTAAAGGTGGTGAAACTTGAGAAGTGGGAAGAAATCAAGAGAAGCATCACTTTCCTTATGCACGAAATAGACATAGCCAGGAGTCAACCGACTGGGTGGGTGCAAGAGTACATGAAGGTGTAAGGTCTAAAGGGAAAGTGTGGGCGACAGATGATGAAGACTGGGAGCTGGGTACAGGTGAAGAATGGTTTGAAAATGACTTCAGAGACATGGAGGAGAAGGCCAACCATCTGACACACCAAGCTTGTGGTGCAGACTACCTAGTGGTGGTGAATGCAATAGAGGCCAGGAAAATGCAGGCGGCCAGTGATGAAGATGGATGAAACCCTCGATAGTTAGTGGCATTTTTTTCTTTGTTTTTTGGTTTGTAATACAAAAAGTGAACTAGGTTTGGTTGCATGCGGTAATAGTAGATGTCTGAAATATGTAAGGATTGATAGTATGTGTTAGTGTTCGTGGTTTGTCCATGGCCGGTATGGCCAATCTGTAAAAGAAATTTTTGATGAATGTCAGGGGCTGGGATAGAAGGTCATGAAGTATGGGGAAATGGCTGATGGCTTGAGACTGATAATCCAAACAATGTACAAATTTTATTTTGATCAATATAGGGTGCTGCCCCATAAAGCAAATATTTAACTATAAAAAAATATAATACTACTAATAATATAAGATTATCATTTAATATAACCAATTAATATATATTAATATATTAAATTCAATATAATTAAACCTCGTATAATATTTGAAGTATGCTGAGAGATATCCTTGTTGAGGCATTTAATTTTTTTCAATTAGTTATGTTATATTTTTAAAGTGGAAACATAAAATAAATTAAAGATATATGTTAATAATATATACACAAAATTTATAAAAATATTTCATTGTTTGATGAATGTTTGTTGGGCGACTGTAGTTGCATTCTGAAATGAAATGTCTAAAGTGCTAGACTTGCAAACTCAAACCAAGCCATTAAATTTACGAAGATCGACGTTTGACTTTTAATTCACATGCGTTATTTAAACACAAAGTTATTTTTTGTACTCGATATAGTGGTCCCTACAATATTCTAGTTGTCAAGCACCTATTGAGATTTGATTGCATTTTATTCTCTCAGGCCATCATAGTTTTGTAACATGTGGCATTACATGTCACATAACTATTGTCACATAGCCCCTTCACATCACAACTTTGAAATAGTGGGACAACCACAAGAATGCTCTCACACACTATGCTGACACATGTCTCTTCAAAGTAATTGAGTGTTCAGTCACCTCCATTTGGTGTTATATTGCAAGCCCTCTCTATATTGTGGGTTCATAAAATAAGTGTCCATTGTTTGTTTGGCCCTACAACACATGAAATGGAAATTATGTTTGTTTGCAACTTTTTTCTTAATGCAATTGATGCTTTTTGTAACCTTTTTAAAATTGTTACTACAATAAAATGATTTGGAAATTTAGAAAACTAATAGAGGTTATTGTGGAGGGACCCTTCATGCATATATAGGTTCAGATAGAACATTTGTAGGTGCGACAAACTTTGAGAAATATCCAATTATAGTTTGACAATTTTTTGCACCTAGGGCTCTTAAGAGATTGTGTTAGAATAGTTTAGCTCAGAACGACCAGGATAATTAGGGTACAAAAAAAGATGTTTCCTAGCACACGAAATGAAATTTATGCTTGCTTGGAGCTATTTGTTGAATGTAATTAACATTTTGAAACAGTTGAAAAATTGTCACCATGATCAAATGGATTGGAGATTTTAGAAATTGAGAGGTTATTATGGATGGATCGTACGTCACCCTATAGGTTTAGATAATATTATTACGTGTCACAAGTTTCAAAAAATAACCCATCGTAGTTTGAAAATTTTTCACACTTAAGGCTCTTAAAAAACTATGTCAAATAGTGTAGCTTGGAACAATCGGGTGTCCTGGGGAACAAATAGAGGCCTTCTTTGGAAATCACCCGCTCACTTGGAATTTTTGGCACTATCAGTTTTTTCCATAATGCACCAAATGAAAAGTGTGGATATTGACAAGTTTTTACTAAATATAATTGACACTTTTTGCAACATTTGAAAAATTGTTGCCATAGTTAAGTGGATTGAGGATTTCAAAAACTGAGAAAGGTTATTGTGGAGGGATCCTGCGTGACCCTATAGGTTTAGATGAAATGTTTGTAGGTGCCACAAATTTTGAGAAATAGCTTGTCATAGTTTGGCACTTTTTCACACTTACAACTCTTAAGAGACTATGTTGGGATAGTGTAGCCTGAAATGATTAACTATCTTGGGGAACAAATAGAGGCTTTTCTTAGAATTCACCTGACCACCTAGACATGTTAGCACTATTAGTTTTTTCCATAATGCATGAAATGCAAAGTATGACTCTTGACAAGGTTTTACTAAACACAATTGATGCTTTTTGCAGCATTTGAAAAATTATTGCCACTATCAAGTGGATTGGAGATTTAAAAAAATGAGAGAGGTTATTCTATAGGAACCTTATGTGACCTTGCAGGTTCAGATGAAACATTTGTAGGTTCCATGAATTTTGAGAAATAGCCAGTCATAGTTTGACAATTTTTCACACTTAGGGCTCTTAAGAGACTGTGTTGGAACAATGCAGTCTAAAATGATCAAGTGTCTTGGGGAACAAAGAGAGGCATTCCTTGGAATCACTCGCCAACCAAGATGTGTTGGAATTTATTTTTCCACAAAGCATGAAATGCAAAGTATGGTAATTGACAAGTTTCTACTAATTGGATATTCATGATTGTTATTTCTTATTTTCGTGGCTCCAATGACTTCTCCCTGGTGAATTAAAATTCCCAAATGATTTCATCATAACTATGTTTTTCCTTTGCTTACTCATTGGACAAAGATGTTTCTTAATCAAAATTCTCTATTACCTCCACTAATGACAATTCTAGTCCCTCAAAAATTTCATGAATTGAGATAGTGAAATTCCTTTGATACCTCCAATTTCCCTAGCTACCTAAGACCCTATCTTAGCTAATGATTTAAAAGGCATGCTAAAGTTCACTAGAGATGATTTCAAGATCATCATGTAAACATATTTAGGATGTTGTAGATATTTGTATTGTGCATCATGGTATAAAAAAAAATATAGTATTATGATAACTTGTGGCATCTTTCAAAGGCAAAGCATTAGATTGGTACCAAATTATATTAGTTCATGAGATCAACTCAAAGATTCCTTCTTCAAAAGGTTGAAATAAAATGGAGACCACTCTTCACTCCTAAAAAAACTAATAGCAATATAAATATCCCCACAAGAAGTTATTGAATTTAAATCTATATTTTAGAAAGAATTAGAAAGGATACATGTTACAATGTACCTTCTAGTGGAGATGAATTTATATTTTATATAGAAACCCATTCAAATTAGATATTTTGGTAATGATCTAATCATTAGGAAGACAAAGCCTCCTTGGGGCTTATGAATTAGAATTTCACGTGAAGTATAAAAACTCCCAAAATTGTTCTCAAAACACCATTCCAATGTTCCAAAAATTCTCACTCTTTCAAGAAGAAATTTCAAAGATCAATCATCCATCACTTAGAAAATATGAAGCTCTTCCTTCAATATATATTTATCCATTTTCATAGGATGTAAAACCCCAAGCTCTAATAGCTCTAGCAACTTTGGAGATGGACAATTTGAATAACATATTGTGAAGCTTTTAAAATAAAATTATCAACCTAAAGAGGCAACAAGCAGTGTCTCCTAGACCTGCATATCAATGCAATCAAGGTTATTATGGGATAGAGGAGGAATATGCTATCTTCACCAATGATCAAACCATGGAAGAATACTCAAGTTTAGTTTGATTACTAGAATAGATCTAAGAGAAGATTGATAAAAAGTTTAGTCCCAAAAATTTGTCAAGGGTTCATTCATAAGACAATGAGAAAATCCAAATACCACTTAATTTATATAATGCAATAAATGGTGCATTCTAACTAGCAACCACAATATACAAGAGCACCAATCATGGGAATGCACAATCTCATACTAGAGAGACCAAAATATCAAAATAATCCATGACATGCCTTGAAAATTTAACCACTTGGTCCGCTTAATATAGTGCAACAACTCAAGAACATGACCACAAGAATATCATTATGGAATATCCTTTATATATCGGAGTAAAATATTCTATGTCAAGAATCCTTGAAAATGCTAAATGATCCAATCATGGCAGCCTTCAAGACAATTAATCCTAGAGAAAAGATAAAATAATTAAAGAAGCCATCCTCATTAATTAGCCCACTATTCTTCCAAGTGTCGTTATGGAGTGTGTCTTGTGTCTCTAATTAAGACTACTATAAGATAGTGTTTACCACAAAATGCGGAACCCATGCATATGCAAAGATGTCATTTGGATTATTGAACATAAGAGATACTTTTTAAATAGACATGGGCATCACCTTTGTAATTTTTTGAAAATAAGATGATTCTAATATATTTAGTGTACTTTACTATATTCTCCAAGAACAAACATGACCATTTCATACACCTAGAATAAGTTTTTTTGAAATGCCAAGAATTCAAAGTCACATTGAAACTAAATAAGTGTCTTTATAGAGCCCATCAAGGTAAGGTATTGGTCATGCATTCTATTTTCAAGTGAAATTACTAAGTGGGAATGCTATTTTTTTGTTCCAATGAATGAGATGTTCCCATGTTTTACCCCAATTAAGCTAGTTTATTCTAATAATTAGTTAATAAGTTATAGAGCACCATTAGTTTTATTTTGTAGTATTTTCAATAAGTTAGAAAATTATTTCATGGAGATGATATCTAAGCCATGAGAACTCTATAAACATCAAACCTACATTACAATCCATGTTGTTGAATAAATGCCCCATACTTTATGAATTAGTAACATACAAATTAATCAAACCTAATGTAGTGAAATTTATTAGATTTTTATGTACACAATTATACAAAACGTACAAAATAAGATAAAATGTTAAATTTTCTTAAACTATGTATGTAGATATTACCTAGTTGAACTAGATTTTATATATTTTCAAAGTCAACTGATGATTCCATCTCTATGATTTGTAGTGCCATTAGGAGTCGATACATCTCAAGTGGGCTTAAACTTCTTGTACACCATTCATCAACCTAGTCTTTTGACTCACACTCATCCCAAGCCCCCTTTGTACATGGAGAACAAAATCACATCATTTTTCTCATATGAATACAATATGACCTTGCATTTGAGCTTCTAAAAGAGTGTAGCTCACTCGATCATGCCAATTTACATAATAATCTTCATATTTTGCAATGTTAGTATAATTTACCAACTAAAAGAATCTACCAATTGTAGACTTAAACCTTCATTACCTAAACCCATTATAGATTTACACCATTCAATGGTAGATGTTGCATCTGTCAACTTTGCATTGTATTTTACTTCAACTGTTTTTGTGCTAAGGCTCTTTTAATACATGCTCTTGCAACACCATGCTCCCCCTTTCCATGCATGACCTTTGAGAAATCACATATGTTGAACACCAATGATCTTATACATCCTACTCAAACAATAGAACATTGACAAGTTCTTGAATTATGATGCACAATAATCCGACGTATGATACCTATCTACTAGCCAACTCATGGTAGAACATTTGAAAGCAACTTTGTACAAAATCTATATAATGTGTGTGATCATCACTAATATATTTCCTCTATATTGTCATGTGCATGAATGAAAGTTATGTGCAAAAATATAGCAACCTACGTAGAGTTGTAATATTGTGATTATACCTCATTTTGTGGTTATAGTGTGTAGTTCTCTACAAAGTCAACAACTGAAATGACAATACCAAGTGGAAATATGTCCTTGCATAACTTGAATTGTAAGTCCAACCGTTGAGATTTATGGGTATGCCTCGCATACTCATATACTATATTCTCTCAAAAATAGACATAAACTAAGACATTGATATCTTTTCACTCACCAATTCACACCTTTTTTCTTCTTTGCCATCTTTTAAAATATATGCCATTGCCTTATATTTTCCAAATAGATTACTAGTTTGGTTCTGACTGCATGTGTATTCTCTTTATATAACCAAATTGGAAAATACTGTAAGCCACTACAATGTTCACATGTGCCATCCAACCATAATTTATTGTAGAATAATTGACCATCCAATCTTTGACATAAAATACTCGATATGAAATCTCTTAAAGATCTAGGTGGAGCTTACATCTTACACTCTTGCAAAACATCATAAGTATGAGAGTCTACACATATTCTAATAAACATCATAATGATTAGAAAACTCAATATGTACTTTACAACAAGTTGTGCGTGTGTAATTTATTTTGACATAAAAAAGGATTTTCCATTTCAAAATGTATTTGAATAATTTTAATTTAAGGATAAATTTGTAGAAATTTGGAGAAAAAATATGTTTGAGTCATATCCAAAAAATACTTTGAATGTGGCCCATAGTTTAGACAACCAATTCTCCTTACAATATCTCTTTGATTAGGATATGTACCCTTGTGTTATTTTTCTAAAATTCTTGAATTAGAGATCTCAAGGATTCAATAGTTGGTTTATTTTTCAATGAGATTCTATTGAAGAATTCTCATAATTCATTACTATTTAGGTCCTCCACTCTTTCATGCCTTTTGACGACTCTCATTAGAGTTTTTTACTTATTTTTAATGCTTGACTTGTCTTTCTAATGAGGCAAGATTTATTTGTTTGATTTCTTACAATTGTTGATGTAATGACACATCATGTGACATTGCTTTCTTTGGTGCATGAAGTGGAACCTACACTCTCATATGCACTCATTAGATTTTTTATGTAATAGATTTTTCACTTGAAGCATCTGATGTTCTTAGTCTAAGAACCTTTGTAATGGGTAAATTTTAGATTTCTCATCATTTCAACACATACATGACATTGTTCAATTTCATTTAAGTTCTCAAAGAAAAATCTCCACATCTTATTGGAATATCTTCAACAAGTATGATTAGGAATCTTATCAACCATCAAATTCAAAAAAATCTCATCAATATCAATAAAAATACTGAGGATTTCTGTGCAAAGTTCTATGAGGTCTTCTCAATGGTAAAGTTTCCTTAACATTAGGAATTTCTTCAATATTGAATTGAGATGAGATAGATTTTGTACCTTCAAATTGAGATAGAAAAGATGGTGTAGCTCAAACTTGAGATGTGAAAGTTTGTGTCCATTCAACTTGAGATGTGATAGATAATGCACCTTCTTGATAATGGAAATATGCCATGCCTTCAAATTGAGATGTGAAAGATTGAGTGCCTCTAACTTTTGGATTCAATTTCCTCATTCCATGAAGGTTTTGTATTCATTTCCTTTGTGCCACCAACTCCTTTTCTCTCTTATCTTGAGTGGAATTTTCATGTTCATCTTCAATTGGAAATGATGGTATGTCTTCTTTGACTCTAGGAAAATTCATCACCAACAATTCATCGATGGAAAATTTACTGTTAGCAATTCACCGCCACGAAAAATTCACCGATGGAAAATTCACCGCTAGCAATTCACTGCTATGAAAAATTCACTGATGAAAAATTCATTGCCAAATATTTTTAAATTTTATTTGGCGGTGAATTTTCC
>VDFB02177133.1:0-42836 GCA_007258455.2 Sequoia sempervirens | reverse complement strand
TTTTTCTTCCCTCTTCAGGGAGGATTTGTAGGGGAACTCGGTGGAGGAAGCTCAGGTCCTCTTGTACATCCCTCATATGGTTTCTAGGGAGATGAGGGAGGATCTTATGGGTGAGATCACTCTTGAAGAGTTGGAGGGGATAGTGTTTTAGATGAAGAAAGGAAAATCCCCCAGCCCCGATGGTTTCCCAATTGAATTCTTCCAAGAGTTTTGGGAGATCATCAAACTTGATTTATTAGAGGTGGTCAAAGAGTCGCAGCGGAATAAGCAAATGTTAAAGGCCATGAATTCCACCTTTTTGGCGCTTATTCCCAAGTGTGATGGAGCGGATAGGCTGAGTCGATTTCGGCCTATATCCCTTTGCAATGTGGTGTATAAGATTATTTCGAAGCTAATGCTAATAGGTTGAAAAAGTGGTTGCAGTTACTCATTTCTGAGGAGCAAAGTGGCTTTTTGGAGGGTAGACATATTCTGGATGGTATTGTTATAGCTACTGAGACCATCCATTCTATGGCTATTTCTAGAGAAAAGGCTATGTTTATCAAGCTGGATATGGCAAAGGCATATGACAGAGTCCGATGGTCTTTTCTTCAGAAGGTCTTGGCTACTTTTGGATTTGGAGATGATTGGATTCAATGGGTCATGAGTTGCATCATGTTGGTTTCTTTTTCTATTTTAACTAATGGGGAGCATTCAGAGTTGTTTGAAGCCTCTCGCGAGATAAGGCAAGGTGACCCTCTTTCCCCTTACCTATTTATTTTGCTGGTGGAAGGCTTGGGACACCTTCTGAGACATCAAGTGGAGTTGGGCCTTATTCAGGGGTGGCGATGGGGAGATGATTTACCCTCTCAATCTGACTTACAGTTTGTGGATGATACTTCCTTGATGGGAGTGGCCACTATTTGAGAGGCAACAAATATTTGCAAGGTGTTGGATATGTATCTTGAGGCTTCAGGTCAATCAATTAATGAGGACAAGTCTTCCATCTATTTCTTTAATACTCCGGATCCTATCCAGAGGAGAATTGCTCAGCTTCTACGATTTCAGATTGGGACTCCTCCTCTATCTTACCTTGGGGTTCCTGTCGCGGTGGGCAAATTAACGAGGGAGTCGTGGCTGCCTATCTTGGATGAATTACATTTGAAGGTTACCCACTGGACCAATCGATGGTTGTCCTTTGTTGGGCGAGTTCAGTTGCTGAAGTCTATGGTCCAAGCTCTTCCCATTTATCGGTGTATGCTTCAGGTGGCCCCGAAAGGCTTTGTTATGGAATTGGACTCTTTGGCAAGATAGTTTTTATGGGCTGGAAGTTTGATGTCTTCCAAGTGGAGTCTGGTTAGATGGGATACAGTTTGTTGTCCTAAGCAGCTTGGTCGTTTGGGGTTGAGGCATTCCTCACTGGCAGGGATGGCATTAGCGGCGAAACTTTATTGGAGATGGTGCACGGAGAAGGATAGGATTTGGGCTAGGACTCTTTCCCATAAGTACTTTCAGGGTATTCCTGGGGAAGATATCCCCCACTACCCCTTGTTTGGTAAGGGTTTGGCTATTTGGGCTACTCTCAAGAAGGGAGTTGTGCTCATCAAGGATGGCTTATTTTGGATCTATAGGCATGGGACAGAGGTTCAGTTTTGGTATGACTCTTGGGATGGTCATCCCCCCATCCTCACTCAGTTCCCTAACTTGGTGGCCCTGAGTAGGAGTTTCAGTGATGCTGGCTGGACGAGGGTAAGTGATTTTAAGGTGCTTTCTCTTCAGGGTTAGCTTGTGGGTGCTAGGTGGAAGATTCTTGAGGAGTGGTCAGTGATTGGTTTGGTGGAGGAATGTAGGATTATGCATAATATTCTCTTGGGAAGATAGTGCAATCCCCTTAGGGATAGGGATATCCTTGCTTGGTCTCCTAATTCGAAAGGTCACCACACGATTGCGTTGGGTTATCGGAGGCTATTTTATCAAAGGTTTGAGGGGGCGGAAGTTCCTTGGTGAAAGAAGGTATTTGGCCGAAATGTAACTACTTTGCCTAGATTTTGGCTTGGAACAAGTGTCTGACTTGGGACAATATCCAAAAGCGCAGGTTTCAGGGCCCGTCTAAGTGTGTGCTATGTGGGAAAGGTGAAGAGGACTCTTCACATCTTTTCTTTTAGTGTCCTTTCACCTTGCAGCTCTGGCATTCTTGGTGGAGTGTTTGGAACAGTCCTTGTGTTCATGCTTCCTCCTTAGTGGATTTTTGGTCTAGCTTGGGAAAACCTCCCTCGAGGGCCTCCTTTTTGTAGGATGCATGGCAAGCATGACCTATTTTCTTGTTGTGGCAGATTTGGCTAGAAAGGAATAGGAGAATTTTTAGAGGGGAATTGTTGCAGGTTCAACAGGTGTGGTTTAGAGTTCTTAGGATGATTCAGGAGACTATTCAAGCCAAGGGGGATGTGGAGCTGCAGCTAGAGAAGAAAGATGCAGAGTTGGTGGCTCAGTTGGGCATCCAGGGGTTAACCCCTGCTGCGTCTTGCTGCCAGAAAGGTAGGCGGGTGGGGCAGCATGTCCAGCGGCAGGGGAACTAGCAACCTCCCCCTGTGGGAACCTTGAAGCTTAATACTGATGGTTCTTCTAGGGGAAATCCTGGCCTCACTAGAGTTGGTGGGGTAGGCAGGGATTCTTCTGGCTTAGTGGTTTTCCTCTTTTCCATTCATAAGGGGACGCAAACTATTAACCTTATGGAAGGCTGGGCGATTCTTTATGCCTTGCAGAAGGCCTATGAGCTGGGGTGGCATAGGGTTATTTGTGAATTTGATTCACAGGTTCTAATTAATTTACTCAATCAAGGGAGGACATCGGATGTGAATTGGCAGTTGGTAGTTCTGGTGCAACATATTTTGTAGATTGGTACTCTTATGGAAAGGGTGTCCTTTGTCCATATTTCGCGTGAATGGAACAGGATTGCTGATTGTCTGGCCAAGTGGGCTTCAGAGTGTCTGGAGGATTGGAAGATTGATGATTGGGCGCAGATCCCTTAGGAGCTTAGGCCGGATTTGGAGAGGGTTCTCGCTAAGGACAGTGGGGGTGTTGAATGACTTGGTTTTTGGTTTTGTTTATGTCTTTGTTCTTTTCGGGCTTCTGCCCTTGACTTGGTTGTAATGCTGGTTTCTGATATTCAATAAAGTTTTTACCCCTTTTATAAAATTTTTTTTAATAATTTTCTTAAAACCCACTTAATTAAAAAAAAATTAATTACTTAATTAAAAATCCTATTTTTCTCTCATCCTTATAATTAAATAATTTTCTTAATTATTTAATTCATAATTTTCCTCCAACTTGCACAAAGCATATTCTTTTTTCAAAAAGAATATTCCCTTTTCAAAATATCTTCTTCCCTCCAAAATATCTAAATGGCACATTCCCTCCAAAATGAATATTCCATAATTCAAATTTGGATAGATATTTTCCCTCCAAAATAGCTTTAACCAATTTTCCATAAAAATAGGGATATTTTGGGTTGTCATGAAATCTCATCCCTTGATCTTCTTGATTTCCTCCCATCTATTGATCCTCAAATTTAATCTCCACCTGTAGTGTCGAAAAATGTACTCCTTTACATTTTCACACTAATGTTGGGTCCCTCAATTAAATGGACTTAATTAAGCCTCTAATTGCCTAAACTTTGCATTTACAAGCCTATTTAATTGTAATTTTTGAAAGGGGAATCATGATTTAATTAATGCAATTATCATTTTTAACAACCCAAAATGAATAGGTCTTGGCAATTTAGGTCAAGACCCATTCACCCTTGGGCGAATGGGTCCCCTTTAGTTGCTAATTTCAATTTTTAAGTACGTTTTTGGCAGCTTTTTTATGATCCCAAATTCAATTTCAAATGTCGGCTTGTAATGTTTAATTTTTGGGAAATTAGAAAATTACCTATAAAAGCAAGGTCTTTTTATCAATTAAAAACTAGAGAAGCAAGCTATAACATACATGCAAGCATTCCTAAAGCAAAGAATATTGTCAAAGGTGTTTAAGAGTAGATTTCTCAAGCATTTTTTGCAGCATTCAAGAGCTCAAGCATCATTTCAAAGTTATCAAGCATCATACATGTTTTTGGAGCTAACATTGTGATGTAGGTTTCAAGTTTCAAATCAAGATTCAAGCATCAAGATCACATCATCAATCCAACCATTCATGCAAGATCAAGACCTTGGAGAAATCTACTAAGTTCTAGTCCTTCAAGGTTTTCAAATCAAGGGTTTGGTGAGTTACAACATAACACTTGTTCATTCATCATTCCTTTCATGTTTCATTTTTCAATTCAAGGTTTAATTACCAAAGCGTGGTTTGACCAAGGCAAACCCCCATTCATAAAAAACAAACAATTTTCCCCTCTTGTGTGTTTTTCAGATCTTAGGTTGAAGAAGGATTCAAGATCTCTTAAAGTGAAAAATTGGAAAAGTTGTCAAAGTTGCAAAATTTTTCATCAAGTCATAGAAACTCACCTACAAGATTTATTTCTAAGCTTTCGACTGTGAAATATGGAGAGTTCGGGAGTGTAGACATAGGACCAGAGGACCCATAAATTGATTTTAGAAAGCCCAACAAAGACCCATTTTCCCTTGGGTGAATGAGTCCCAGAGGACACTCAACAACAACATTTTGATGACAGGTGCAAAAATACTAAACCTTCTCAGATATGTTTGAAAGTTGTAGGTTCTGTTAGATTAAGGTTTAATCTTCTAATTTCATGTTTCACTTTGCATTTTTGGGTTTATTTTCTATTTTTAATCTTTCTCCCAAAAGTGTTATTTCAATAGATATGCCTTGTCCTAAATCACAAGGAAAACAATAATATCTCCTTCAAAGTTGACTCAACTAAGGGTTGAAAGTCAACCTTGGCTTAAGGGATCTCTTTTTCCTAATGAGGTAGTGGGAAATAGGTGCATTATACCCCATTTCACCCTTTCTATTTATAGTAAAATTGGTGAACCCCCATTCCATTTTAGTGCACACATTTTCCCACCATTTCGCCACCATTGATCAGACATCCTAAAAAAATATAAAACAAGTCATTTCTTCATAAAATTCTTCACAATTTTCATGAGCTTAAATATTCTTGAATTCTTGAGCAATATTGAGAAATCTTGAGCAATTTGGCATTCTTTTGTGAATCAAATTATCATCTTAGCTTTTGCAATCATGAGTTATGCACAATTTGAGAAATCCACATCGCAAATTGTCATCAATCCACAATTGGATTGAAGTTTTGCATGTTTCTTTGATTTAATTGCATTTGAAATGGTTTTCATATCTTTTATTTTGAATCTTTGAAGCATTAGCATTCTAATTTCATTGAGTATGGGTGTAATTGATAATTCTTTCTTGGGTTTTTAATGTTTATGTACTCTAATTGCTTTGATTATGCTTTCTAACCATTACCCATTATTCTCTTACAACACATATAGAGACAAAATAATTGGGAATTTCCTCCATATGGCAGAAGATGATTGTAGCATTGATTGTTTTCCAGCATAGCTTTGGACATGAGAGGCATGAGGGGAAGTGTTTTGTGTACTAGGGAGTATTTTAATCTTCATTTTCAATATGAAAAATAGTTTGGACATGTAAGTTGCAATATTATTAAGAATAGAAAATCACAATCCAATGCTTAGGAAAATCATAGTGTAATTTCAATTTAAGAAAACCCCCTCTAAGTTATGCTAGTGAGCTAAATTACCACATATATTCTTTATTTAAAACTAAAAAATTAAATTGAGTCTTGCATTTAAACCTTTGTTTAACTTGCTCATGCCCAAATGCCATGTCTTTCAAATATTCTTACATATATTCCTTGTAAGAAATATGTGCTTAAAATTTAAATGGGGATTAAAGGATATAGATTAGGTAATATTTTAATCCTTTTAATGAAATAAAACATTAGAGCAATGTTTTACTAGTCTCCGTTTTAAAAAAGATGAAATAAAAAATTTAAAATCTTTTAAGCTAATCAATGGGATTTGCACCATGATCTTGAACAACATTAGGAGTCCATGAACAATTTCAAGGAGTGCCCATAAACACCAAAAATCCTCATTCTTTAGCCATAAATTGAACAAATTAATTTTAGGAGCTCTTTTGTAACGGGGACCTTTTTGCAAACGCTTTAAAAAAAAAATTGACCTCAAAACCTATCCAACAACTAAGAAACTAAGACTAGTGACTTATGATGGATTATCAACATCCATTCTACTATTAGAACTAATACTTTTTCCCATTTTAGTGATTCTTTATGAACCTGCTTATGAACATTGAAATATTAAAATCAGGCCCAAAACTCATCTGATCACTGATAGGGTAGGGTTGGGTGGAACACTCATTGTCCCATGCTCTGGGTCCTTGTTCTCAAGAACTCCTAGGTGTCTCTCCCACCTTAACCTTTAGGTCCTATCTCAGGTATAGGTACCCCTGGTCCTACTGGCCAACCCCACTATCATCACCCTTCCATCCTACCAAGCCAATCTTGGTGCCTTGCCACTATCTCACCCTTGACCCTTACTCTTCCCTAAAGGCCAATTACTCCCAACATTCAGTTAGGTTCTTGCAGGGGTGTAGAGATGTAGTAAAAAGCTTCATAGCAACCTATTAGGGTTCTTGATCAATCACTAGACTCCAATTCTCCATCGCTTCCACCAAACCCTCTCCTAGGGTTAGAAAAAGGCTACAAGCCCTAGAGCCCCAACTAGGCCTCCTAACCCAAGAAAAATGGAGTGTGCCCAAATTCTCCAAATGAATCCAAATCTTTTCTTGGGATTCGTGGTACCCTTGCTCACACCTTAAATATTTTTGGGGTTTGGAGCCTCCACTATCCATACACTGCTCCAACCCTTAACTTAGCAAATTTAGGCTTGTTTTAAGCCAGTTTCTGACCTCCTTGAGATCAGTCAGTTTGTTTGCACTTCTCAGTCTGTGTTAAGCCTCCTTCTTGTTACCAAGCCTCTGCAAGGCAATCCACATCCTCTCCACACCATGGTTCACCAGGAGATTGGCACCCCTGCAACCTTAGTGCTCTGCACTCTTTGACTGTCCTAGCCGGGCACTGCCAAGCTCGCCTAGGAACAGTCTTTTGCCATGGATTCCTGACTCCTAAGGACTCCTACCTCTACCTTATGTACAAACATGGAGTCTAGCCTCTGTTTCCAAGAACCCATACACAAGTTACAGGGGAAACACGGTCTAGAGCTCCATCTCTGTCGTTCTGACAGTCAAAACAAAAATTGCAAGAAATGAATTAACCTAACAAAAAAAAATGCTTGAACCGATGCAACAAGCTAACTACTAAACTAAGCAATGCCTGAAAAGGAATTACACTACCTACTCTACTCTCAACATCTGATCAAACCATCAATGCATAAATCCAAAACCATAAACCAGAAGATGTTCTTCAATATCACAGTCTTAATTGCACTCCATGAAATTATTACAAATCAAAAACCAACCAACCTTTCTCTCAGCTCGAGCAACTCCTTATAACTCCTCTCCAAGGTAGTTACCAATCCCTTGGGTCAGACATTTCCATAATCAAGTGGCAAAAGGTGCAAAATGTCCCATTTTGCCACCTTTGCCAATTATTACTAACTCCTAAACAACTAAGAAACATGAGTTACAAACTCCCTCCTGATCACTCCTGATCAAGACAAGAAAACACTCTAACTCAAATTCAAATGGTCAACATGACCTTCTTAGAAAAGCATTTGCACTAAATTTATCCTCGACTACCCATAGCCTAGTGTTTCCTAGGTGCTCCTGCACCAATCACCTTGAAAACGAAGGTGGAGGCTCATTTTGAATTATCAAAAATTTCTACCAAATAGATTTTTAAAACAAGTTCCAGATCTTAAGATTCTAATGTAAATAATTTTGAGCTACCCCTACCATCTCAGGGCTTGAAAATCAAATTTCATTATCAAATTGAGGGCTAATCTATATGGGAAATGAGGAACAAATACAGGGTGCCAACATGATAGATTATTTATTATATTATCTTATGTTCTACACTATAAGATTGGATTTAGATTATTAGTAGAATAGAAGAATAATCCAACCTTCTCCATAGATTTCTAAACGAGTTTGTTAAAGGTGTAGATGTGCGGGTTTCCACATTATTGAGGCTTCTTGTCCAGTTAACAAATCCATAGGTAAAAATTATATATTTTTCTAGATCTAGTATGTGTAGTCATAAAATTTATTTTGCACACCTAACAAATTTATTAGTCTCCACTCATATATGAGTGTGGGGTCTTTGATCCATACCCTTCTTATGAGATCTCACTCCCTAACACTAAGACATCTTTCACAACTATTTTTTCCATGCCTAGTAGGACTTAACCTAGTATTCCTATTGGTAGATATACTTGATCTACTATTTTTATAATCATATGTGATCAAACCAACTAATCCTTTTGGTTTTAGTTAAAACTGAAAGATTTTTATTTTTAAAGAAGATCGAACTCACCTAGTGATTGCCATATTAGTTCTCTCTTGAATCATATGTAATTGTATGATGTAAATCCTTAGTATGTCTGAAATACAATAAAGGTTTCCAAGAAACCTCTCTTATCAATAAATTCCTCCCAAGAGAAGACTTATAAAATAACTCCCTCTTATAAGGCCTTGCCCAATGGTTCCTCAGTAGCAAGTGACTGTGATTGAAATAAACAAATCCTTCATCCAATGGGATGTTGGTACCCCACTCTAGATCACAAATTAAAATAATATACCTATTTCCATGATGAATAAAGTTATCATTTTAATGAGGATGATTCCACTACTCCTATGGAACAAATTAAAGACCTTACTAACTTATGTGCATTACATCACATCATTGATGCATACATGCCTCTTAGGATTTTTGTAGCTCCTTTTAGAGGAAAATTAAGAGAATGGTGTTGCACCATTTTTTCCTAAAATATTCCTTATTTGGATGATTAGGTAATTTTTTTTTATAATTTATCTAAGGAATGAGCAATTCTATGTCCCTTTTGGTATAAAATGTAAACATAAAGTGTGCTCCAATAGAATCTCTCTTCGATGCCATCTATGATTCCAAAATAAGTGGGAAATATTTCCTATGAGAATACAAGAACTAGAATTAACTTTTATTTTCTTCTATATCAAATCTATTTTTATTGAGTTTGATCTCATGTTTCAAGCTTTGGGGGAAAGATATATTGTGCATAATCTCAAACACATTCCATGAGCCAAAATTATCTTACTTATAGTGGGAAATATCGTTCCTCAACCTTTTATCCCCCTTTTTGTATAATTATCAACACATTTCCTAACTAACTTCAAATATCTATTGTTCCTACTGATGTGCAATGCCCATCCTTGAACCTAATCTTTATATCTACTATTTTTCTAAGAGAAGCACATGCTTTATCTAGCTACCACAAAAATAATTTTTTCCAAAGACTCTAATGGAGAAAATTGAGAAATTTATAAAAAGTTGACTAAATTGGAGAGATATCAAGGTCAACATCCATATTGGACACCAATAAATTAATCACATAAGATACCAAGTTAACCATCAACCATTTCAACAATATCCTCCCCCAGTCCTCTTCCTAGTCATCCCATCTAAACACACCCTACCTAGGAACAAGGTTTATCCAAATAAATAGTCACTATTTTGTTGTAAAATTCATTAGTGGAGGAAATCCCCACTCCTAGTCATTGGTTCACTAACTGTAACAATGAATGCTATCTAATTACTTATATTAAATACAAATATTATTTGTACTATGCTTTAGAATATCTCATAGTTTAATCTCTATCATTATTTTCCTCGGGAGAATAATATACTCAAGACCTCATAATTACTTCTAATGGTG
Source organism: Sequoia sempervirens (assembly GCA_007258455.2). NCBI lineage: Eukaryota > Viridiplantae > Streptophyta > Pinopsida > Cupressales > Cupressaceae > Sequoia > Sequoia sempervirens. Next base: position 32,967 of record VDFB02177133.1, on the reverse strand, counting down.
ATCTAATGAACTTCAAGGAAAATAAATTTGTGTTTTCAATGATCTGTCACATGATCACTTTGAACCTATGCTAAAAAATAACATTTGATGAAGGACATCCTAGTGGATTTCTTTTGTTGATTACATGTTATAAGAATGGGAGAGAATATATTTAATAAAGAAAAAGAGGACCTACCACTCATATCTAGAGTAGAACCCAATTTTACATTTGATTTGGTGTTTATTTAATAATTCCATCCTTCTGTCACTACCTAGCATCCAAAGTTCGAGCCAACTCCCAAGGTATTTTCTCATGTCCTACTTCAAATTTTAGAGAAATTATATGGAAATCATATAGGAATTGTACCTACCAAATATTTGTATTATAACATTATAAATTTGCTGAAGAAAGATCCAATAAATCTATATGTGGGAATTCCTACACCTATATTAACAAGTTGTTTTATTAAAATAAGCCTTGAACTAGAAAAAGGAAATCTAACTGATGGGTCTAATCAATATTAGCAAACATAAAGACTCATGCATTGTCCATGTTGTAAATAATAATTAATTAATATCTAAACCTAGTACCTTTTATCTTATTGTAATTATTAAAGATAAGTTGGTTCATAATTACATGATTGATTTTGAAGAAAGCAACATTATTATTCCCAAATCAATTGTAAATGTTCTCAAATAATTATGAACTATTTGTCAAGAGAATTACTTAGCTTGATGGAACTCTTATTTCCTAATTATATAATCATAAATTTCCTATTGACCTTATATTCCTTCCCTATGTGACAATCCTACAAGATATATGTGATTCATTTACCTCCATTTCTATTATTTTCTTGTTTATATATTTTACCATAAAAATAGATGAATATGTGTCTAAACTAGTTCCATATCACGACCCTTGCTTTCCAAGGCATAATGGTTTACATAGAAAATGAAAATCTCCTCATGATTTAGAGCCTTTGAGCTACAAATATCCATGTGGATCTATATTTTTTTTTAGATCTCATAGAAAATTTTAGAATAATTTATGTAGATAGTACAAATAAGGGTGAAACTATTTGAGTGGTTCATAACCCCCTTCTTGATAATGCTTTTTAAAGGTCTCAACCTATTTGATGATTTGGGTCTTTAAAATTATTGTGCTAATGAAGGATAAGAAGGTATCATACCTCTTCAACTCTAGAAAGAAGAAGAAAATAAATCAACAATATTTTTATAAGAATTTAATTGGTGTTAAAACTTGGGCTAGATTAGGAGCTAGTCATGTGCCCATATATCATTCTAGGAGTCAGTTATTCCATGCATCCCAGTTGTAATTAGTTGTGCCAACCATGTGGTTGAATATGAGGCACTTATCTAAGGATTGAAAATAGCTAAAAATATTGGAATCAAATTGTTATTTATCCTTGGTGACATAGAGATTTTTATAAGGTAAGTCCATACCACTTGTTCCACCAAGAACAAAAAATGAGATCTTATAATCACAAAGTGTGGGACTTGTTAGAGAGTTTTGAGTCAATGAATATTCTTTTGGTCCCTCAACTCTAAAATTTAAATATGGATATAGTGGATATTGGTGAAGCCAACTTTAATCTCACCTCTCACCTAATAAATCACTAAATGGGATGGTTGTTAAACCATTTGATCTTAATAATTACGATCATTAGGAAGTTTTTCAGAATGAAAAATACATTATTTTATTTATCCAAAATGAAATTGGTATCTCATCTAACCTAGGAAAAAATCTAAGTGAATCCTATGGCCACAAAACTATATAGTTAATTTTTAACAAGACCCCTTGAGGTCTAGTCATCTCGAAAAATATATTCAACTATGATGATAAAGTTAAGAATAAAGAGAAAAGATAGATGGACATCAAATCCAAGATCTATTAGGATTATAATACCTTTCCTAGAAAAAGTATTGTTTTGAGTAAAGAATTGGTCCCTACCTTTGAGAATTTATTTCTAGATCTCTCATAAAAGTTTGAAGACATATAGTCTTAGTCTAATGAATACATTAAGGTATACAAAAAAATAATCTTCAAACCTACTATTGAGATAAATCCTCTTGCACATCTAGTGTAGCAAAGATAAATAATGATGAACCTAATCATTAAAAACCATGATGCATGAGGAAGCTAAAAATGTGATTGAAGATGCTTTTTTTTTGAGAAAACACTATATCTTGGCATCAAACCTAGTACTTGTTAAAAATAAGAATGATAATATTCATCTGTGTGTGTATTTTCAAGACCTTAATAATGTATCATTCATGGATCACTATCCTATTCTCCCAATGGATCACTGTCCTATCTTCCCATGGATCAAATTTTATAGAGTTTCCAACTCATAAATGCATCCCTTTCTAGATAGTTTATTTGATTCAACCAATTGTGGTGAGGGATGAAGACCAATTCAAAATCATAGTCACCACTAAGTTGACACCTTTACATTCTTTTGGATGTCATTCAGGTTATCAAACATTGGTACTACCTTCTAGAGAATCATGGATGTTGATTTCAAGAGAATCATAATTAATAAATTATGTATTACCTAGATGACATCATCATGTTTCTCAAAAACCTCAGAGATCATTTTTTCCATCTTCAAGAAGTTTTTGAATGATGCCAAGAGTTCAAAATTTTCTTCAACATAAGGAAATACATCTTTTTCATACTCAAGAGTAACTTTTGGGACATGTGTCAAAGTAATAGATTTTATTGGTTATAAATCTTAATTCATCAATTGGTCATGAGTTTATTGTAACTATTACAAATTAGTTCACAAGATAGACTAAGGCTGAAGTATTAAAAATTACAACAAAAATAGTTATTATATTTTTTTTAGGAATACATCATAACATAGTTCAAATGCCATATTCTTAAGTGTGTGATAATGGTCCAATATGATCATCTTTACAATTCATGGAATGAGCCTATAATCATAAGGTAATTTTAAAATTATCTTCTAATTATTATATTCAAGGTAAAGCTGTTTTTGAATCTACTAATAAAAAAATGCTAGAGGTGATCAACAAAATGAGAAACAATATTAACATAGTATGCACACATTTTCACTATCTAATACATTTGCTAATAATAATTCAAATGTTTGTTTAAATTATATTTCATTTTTCCACTCAACAATATTAATTTTATTGCGAGGTACAAAAAATATAAAATTTAATACTATATCAATTAAAATTATCTAATACATTTGCTAATAATAATTCTAATTTTTGTTTAAATCATATTTCCTTTTTCCACTCAAAAATATTAATTATATTACGAGGTACAAAAAACTACAAAATTCATTCGATACCCATATAATTTCATTTTGCAAGCACAAAATAATATATGAAAAATGATTAAATGCAAATTATTGTAGGAGTTGAACAAACTACATGGAGCACACAACCATATTTTATGAATTTAATATAATTCAAGAATCCACAATTGACCAATTTGAATCTAGGCTCACAGGGCTACATAAGAACATCTCATAGCTTGAACTTGAGTGAAATAAAAATAAAACACAAGAATTGTTCCTAAGAAAATTGTCTCTAGTTAAATCATTGTTAAGAAAACCTATGCCTGCACATTCAATGGAAACATCAAAGATATTTGCATAACACAAGATAACCAAAGCATAATAAATAACAACAAGCAAGATAATATCCAAATGATGATATGATATCAATATTTATATATCTAACTAAAAATCATCTAGCATTAGTATGATTCAAATATAAAGATACATAACAATCATCCCATAGTTGGTATAAGTTTTCCATAGTCCATATTGTATTTGAAATATTGCTTGTGAAATCAAAATTAAATGACTTTCCATATTACACTCAATAATCCATTGTGGGGAAGAAGAAATTAAAGAATTAGATTGCAAACAAAGACTTAAAAAGTGGGGCAAGGGGGAGAAGTGATAAGATGATAGAGATAACGAGGGACAAATGTGAGGAAGAGGGGATAAGTGAGCGAATGAATTAAAAGAAGAAATTAATTATAAACTATTACAATATGATCAATGAATAAATATATATGAGTAAATTTGAGTATGAAAATATAAGATAAACATGAAAAAGAGCAAAGAGATAAATAAATGCGCACACACACATATATACTACAATTATATTTAAGGAATGAGTGTAAACAAGTCTATATGAAGCCTTACAATTATCACTGATGCAAAAACATATACAATTGATTTTAGAAACAATCTTTTGAAAATAATCATCACAATATTGAACTTACCCATATAACATAATCACATACATTAATTAAAACACACTACAAAACTCAAACATTTAAATTCAGGCGAATCTAAATTACAACATGGATCATCAACAAATTATATGATATTAATAAAAAAACTCAACCGACCAATAGAATGAAACACAAAATTCCCAAAATTTTATCACAGGACAAGACAAAGAGATAACATAGATGAACATTATATAGTTTATCAAAGCTTTTCCACTACTAACTTACGAAAAGCAGCAGGGGCAAGGGGAAATAATAAAAGCACTAGATTGTTAATTGTACCACAAACCCTGTGGACTTTCGCGAGCTACTACAGCAAAATTCTACGTTATTTAAATTTCTGCCACCGCCTCCATATCAGGTGAGGGAAGCATAATTATCTGAGCAAGAATGAAGAAAGCTTGGAGTCTACGACGCATGCGGTGTGTCCATGCGGCCGCGAGAATGGAACCCTCGCCCATTGCTTCCATAGACTCTACGCTTCCTTCTCCCTCTTCTGCGGGAGATTCTCATCGCTGTATGTCTTTCTCCTCTGTAATCCTCTATACGGTATATTACTCTTTCAAAAAATTAAAATTTATTCAGTCTAAGTTCAGTTGTGAATTAATGTTCATTCAGTTAAACGTGAATGCGGAAAGCAGCTCTAAGAGTGAACGAGACAGGCAATTAATTATGCGATGATCTGTCATAGAAGAAATGGCTAGTGATGAGAAATAGCTTATTGAAGGAACGATTGAATATCATACATCTTATTTATCCCAAAACATGACTTATACATTTCTTGTGAAAATTTCACTTGGACTGCACAGAACCCGAACTAAATTGTTTTGTTAATTTTGCATGGATAGATACTTGAATCTAGGATTTTCCTTTTCCTGCTAGATGCTTTAACACTGAGCTACCTTTTCCTTTGTGGGTCAATCTGTGGATTGCGCTCGCACCATGTTGCATTGCTGAAACTTCAATTGCTTCAAAAATAAATATTTGTTCACCAGGAAAGCTAGCGAATTAATTCATGCTAAGCCCCGACATGCCTGGAACTAAAAGCTCTTGTAGTGCTATTTCAAACCTAATGTAGTTATAGTTATAGTGGAATATGTTGATCTTAGTTTCCTTTCACTCTCACTCAACTCCGAAAAAATATACGTGTCTCACATACACAAACTCTCTTTCTCACTCTCTCCATATGCCTTTTTGGAGTTAGGGGAAGACCGAAGGGAAACAAAGCTCAACATGTGTGTGCAATTTTTCATTCTCTTTACCTTAAGTTTCACATGCTGCTTTTGAGTTTACAGTAATATCACATAAAATCATAGTGCAGAGGATGAATTGGCAATTGTATGATTAATGCTTCAGTTATCAAACAATTGACAATCAAGCGACCTTTTACAAAATTTTTTAGCAAGGGATTTTCTTCTGTCTATATATGGCCAAATCTCAATACAAGTCCAAAAGACACCTTCCAGATTGACTGTACGCACCCAAGGAAAACCCAAGGTACTGGGATTATTTCAACAATCATAGTGACAAAAGATGCTCCATACAGGTCATTGCATACTTACTCCTAATATGTAAGAATGGATATATACCATTCTATTGATATAGTTTTGCCACTAGTATTGTTGAAAAGTATAGACTATAGAGTCATAGATTACCTAGAACTCGAATATAGGACCTCCCATCAGCTTGTTCAAACTCTCTTGCACTGAGGTAGCAGGCCCTCTCAGGTTCTATCTCTTACAGAATATGGATTGACCTTTCAACAAGTATGAGGTGGGCAAGGTAAACTCTTTTGCTGACTATGCAGAGGTCAGGCTTTCAGGGTTTTCCCTACAAGTATTTGATGCGGTCAAGGATAAGGCCAAATTAATGGTGGCACTGATCTTGCAGCAAAAACTTGATGCACAATAAGGGCACAAAATTCTGCGGTTTCAATTCATATTTAAAAACACACAAGAACCATAAGGAACAGCACAGATGAAAATTTATGATAGGCTTTAAAAAACTTTTATCCATTCACTTGATCTCACTTCACAAAATTTGGACATAGTTTTTTGGATTTTTCCAATCCCTCTTTGAGCTTTCAACTAGTTAAATTCAATGGCTTTAATTCAGATTTAAAAACACCCAAGGAACCATGAGCAACAACAACACAAATGAAAATTTATGACTGGCCTTCAAAAATTTGTGTCCATTCGTTTGATCTCTCTTCACAAAATTTGAATAAAGATTTTCCAACCCCTCTTTGAGCTTTCAATTCATTTTATCAAGCATTGGAAAATCAGTGAATCAATTAGTTTTCTTTGATCCCCGATCTTATGAAATCTCCACCTTTTAACATTCTCTTGCCCCCTTTTGTGAATGCTTCCAAATCAGAAAATAAGGAAGGATTTGGTTTTGTGGATGCGGCACCTCATGCCTAGGTTGCTCCTGCATTAGACACCTCGGGTAATAGAAAAGCACCATGAGACCATGCTCACTGATCATATTAAATTTGTTCAACATTGTGACCAAAGTGGCCAATCTTTGTGGGTTCTACCATTTGGAATCCTGCACTGCTCTGTTCTTCTGCTTAATCAAGTACTCCAAATATTATGTTTGGCTTTGGTCTTTTTGACAATTCTAGAATCCAAAATAGTCTTAATTTTTGCTCTCTCCTTCTTTGATAATCGACTTTGTTCCCCTAGATCTTAACAATCTGCTCCTCATGAAAATCATAGAGGAAATAAATGGAGAAATATCCTTTCCCTCAGGTAGATAAATTTCATATGAGTTGGTTGAATTTTTAAACATCTTGCATGGTCCCATTTTCTTTCATTTCAATATATTATATGTGCCCTTAGGAATCTTTATTTCTTCATATAAGCCATTACTAGATCTCCAATTTGATACTCCTGCTCTCTCCTTTTGAGGTCAACATGCTGTTTGTAGGTACAACTACTTTGCTCCAACTTCATCTTCACTTGTTGATGTATTTCTTACAAATAATCTGTAAAATCCTCTACTTTAACACTCTTTCCCTTTGAATTAGTGCTGTTGCTCAATTGTTTAACACCCTTGAGGGTACGCCCATACATTAATGCTTCATCTCATAGCTTGAACTTGAGCGAAATGAAAATAAAACATAAGATTTGTTCCCAAGTAAATTGTCTCCAATTAAATCACTGTTAGGAAAACCTATGCCTGCACATTCAATGGAAACATCAAGGATATTTGCATAACGCAAGATAACCAAAACATATTAAATAACAACCAACAAGATCATATCCAAATGATGATATGATATGAAGCTATAGAAAACTAAATATCAATATCTAACTAAAAATCATCTATATCTATATCTAAGAAAACGAACTATAGATATCAGTTTGTGTGTGTGTGTGTGTGAATATCGATTTGGAAAAGAAAAGAGGTAGGAAAACAAGCAAACAAAGAAGGGTGGAGTTGGCTCAGGAAAAGGGCCTGTCAAACATTAAGGAATATTTGTTGAGATATAAGGGAGGAAGGCCCTCCCTTAGAGAGCAATGAAGATTGTCACTTGGAATGTTGGGGTCTAAACGCTCCTAACAAGTGGTGCATGAGCAAGCACCAATTTGATTTGTTGTTGGTTGACATTATAATGTTACAAGAAACCAAGCTTAGTAATAAGGAGGCTGCCACTTTCTTCAAGCACTGTTGCGGATGGGTTGGCATTGGCATCAATGTTGTTGGCTCGTTTGGTGGCTTTGTTCTTTTGTAGAATCCTCTAAGAGTCTCCACTATTCTTCAATCTGTTCCGAATTGGATGTTGTGTAAGTTTTGCAGCCTTTCTTTTGATCTTTCCTTTTTGTTATTCAATATTTATGGACTAGTTAAAAATAAAGGTAAAGCTATTCTTTGGAATGAAATCCACTGTATTTTAGTGCTACATAAATATGAAAAAATCATCTTGGGGAGTAATTTCAATGCAATTCTGAATTTAAAAAAGAAAAGTGGTAACATCACTCATGAATCACAATCACAGAATGACTTCATGAAATTCGTCATTGTTTTGAACTTGGCCAATGTGATCCCTAAAAATGACCTTTATACATGGACCAATCATAGAGAGGGATTATCTGACATTGCAAATAATCTGGACTGATAACTATATTCGCCTCTTTGGCTGCAATTTGTGAATCTTTTGGAATTGGCGATCCAACCGGTTTCTGGCTTAGACCATTTTCTGGTCAAATTGTTAATTTGGGAGGATAGGCCATGGAAAAAAGGGTACTTCAATTTTGAAAAGATGTGGTTTAGAAGGGATGACCTTGTGGATTTGATTAAGTTTTGGTGGGAAACACCTTCGAATTTTAGAGGTGTACCTAGATGTTTAAGTTTTCGAAGAAATTGAACTATGTTAAAGGGAAATTGAAGGAATGGAATGTATCATCTTTTAAGAATATTTTTGTTGAGAAGGAAAGGATCAAAGGCGAATTGGCAGATTTGAATAACAAGATTATCTTCCAGGGTATATTCAAAGCAGATTGCTTGAAGGACAAAGAACTTATTGCCGCCCATGTAGAGGTTTTGGCTAGAGAGGAGATATATTGGAAATCCAAGTCAAGGGAAGCGTGGCTCTTGGATAGTGATTTGAACACATTTTTTTTCCATAATACCATCAAGATCAGATTGTATGAAAATAAAATCAATTCCATTTGATCCGTGGATGGACAAAGACTATGTGCCAGGGAGATTGTGGCTGAGACATTTGGTTGGGTTGTTAAATGCATTTATTCTATGGGGCTTTGGGAAGGAGTATAAATTGCTCATAATGTGGAGCCCATTTCTCATCAGTAGTTTATTGATGACACTATGCTTTACGACGTTGCAAATTTGGAAGTTGCTAGAGAAATCAAAGTTGTTTTAAATAGGTACATTGCCACCTTAGGACAATCAGTAAAAACTTTGAGAAATCCAAAATCCTTTTTTTCCATACCAAGTGACCCATGCAAAGAAGGATTTTTGACTCTCTGGGATTTACCATCAAAACTATTCTGAGCAAATTTTTGGGTGTCTCATTATTTAAAGACGCCATCAGATTTGGACTTTGGGAGGATATAGTTGACATCTGCAAGTTGAGGGCAGATGTGTGGAAAGGCCACTAGCTATTGCTGGCTGGAAGAATAGTGATGATTAAGGCAGTCTTGTTTGCAATCCTCCTTTATTTGATGTCTTGCCTTTAGTGAACAAGGAAAATTACTTGTTTGGACAAAATTATGAAGAAATTCCTTTGGGAAGGTTCAAACAACAACAAGTGAATTCCTTTGGTCAATTAGGATCAAGTGAAGAAATAGAAAGTTGATGAGGGCACTGGTATTAGGAAGTTGGCTGTTCAAAACAATGTGTTGGGCATGAAGCTAGTATAGAGAATGTATTCCTCTTTTGATGTACTACGATGTAGAATTTTGTAGAACAAATACTTGGATAATAATGACCTGAGGCACATTCTAACTATTGGTAATCCTTTGTGTGGTTATCATATTTGGAAGTTTATGATGGATTGTTGATTGATCCTAACTAATCACCTCACATGGATAGTCAACAATGATCAATTGACAAAATTTTGTACGGACCCTTGGAATGGTTGGTCTCTCTTGTCAAATTTTGAAGAGTTAAACAATTGCCAAGTAATTATGGAAAACCTAAGTTGCCGGTTCTGGTACGGGATTGGGCACGGGTACATGATACGGGTACGCCGGTACGACGATTTTTTTTCTTCTTGAAATACAATACGTTTGGGTACGGCTGTATATATATATATAAAATTAAAAATATACAAAATTGTCAATACATTTGATAGTATGAACTATGAGTCTATGATACTTCATCAATCATCAATCATCATTGAATCTAAAGTCATTGATCAATGCTAGTGATAAACTACAAACCTATAAAGATAAATCATAAATGCCAATTGATAGTTCAAAATTCCAATACATATGTCATACTCATATAATTATAATAAATATCATATATGTCTCTCTACTCATGATTCAAATGAAGATCATTACAATTATTCATCAATCATCAAAAGGATCTAGATCATCATCATTTGGGTCGACATCATTTGAACCACAAGCAAATGCATTGCCAGTGCCACTTGTAGTAGGTGCATCATGTGCAAGAGTCTCAGCATCATCATCATCATCATCATCATCATCTATAGTGACTCTAGCAAGCTTTGCAATAGATGCATCCAAGTTGGCACACTCAGGGGTCATGTCCCAATTCTTCATTGAACCATCCTTGTACTCATCTTGCTTATGTGATAGAAGACGCAAGTTGGAATGGACATAAACCAAGTCTTTTGCTTTTTTTGCAGCCAACCGGTTACGCTTCACTGAGTGGATATAGGAGTATGTACTCCAATTTCGTTCAGCCGAAGAAGAACTTGCAACCCGTTGAAATTGGAGAGAAAACCAAAATAACTTGGAAATAAAAAATGCAAAATAAATTAAAGAATGGTAAGTAGTAGTACTAAACTTAAAGTCTGCAATACAAATGTTAAATAAAAAAAATTAAAAAATAAAAATTACTTGTGATAGAATCTTGATTGCAAGAGGTTGGAGGAATATAAAATCTTGCCCATGGAGGTACCACCATGTACGAGCATCTACTGTGTATTGGTCTTGAATAGCACAAAGACTCTGATTTCGTCTTGAGATGAACAAGCCAAACTCTTTCCTAACATTTTCCACCACTTCTGATTCTACGAAGAGTCTTCTGAATGCTCGCTTGTACCTATTAGCAACTTCACTATCTCTATATGGCGGAGTTCTCTCTGGCAAAGCAAGTATCTGTGAACTATAGTATTTGGGAGATAATGCATATGCAAGGAGATGCAATGGTGTGTTCATCTTGTCCCAACAGTGGTGAATGATTTTTTCAACTCTATGAAAAAATATTTCTTGGGGGTCATTCTCTTTTTTTGCTATTATCACCTTTATTTTTTCTATCATCGAGTCAATACCATCATAGATTTCCCCCAAACATGGTCGATTTGTATAAGCAAACTTCATCATACTCATGATAGGCTCAGTGAATCTCAACACATAGGCCACACGATCCCACCAAATGTCATCTAGGATCAATGAATTGACCTTTTGGGCCCTCTCTGAACTTGATGTTTTCCAAATACTCCATTGGTTGCTAATAACCATGGCACCCAATGCCTCTCGCACCTTCACAAGTCGTCTCAAAACGATTGTGTGTGATGCAAATTGGGTCTCAACAACCTAGGATCATGTATAACATAAGTTAATAATAATAACACATTAAAATATAAATCCATAAAATTAAAAAATAAATTACATAATTTATAATTAAATTAAATTTACCTTAAATAATTCCAATCTCGAGAAAGTCCTGAAGATGCTTTGTGACATATGGTGGTTTGTCACAAAAATTTGGATCTCCTTAGCCTCTTGGTATATATCTTTCACCCATTCTATTTGAGTGCCAATTGCTTGCATCACCAAGTTAAGGGAGTGTATAGTGCATAGTGTCCAAAAAATGTGTTCATACCTTTGCTCAACCAAAATACCTGCAGCCTTGCAATTTTTTGCATTGTCTATAATGACTTGAACAACATTTTCCGGACCCACCATCTCTATGGACTCAACGAGGATTTTTGAAATGAATTCTGCATCCTTGATTTACCCCTCACAATCAATTGCCTTAAAAAACATAGCCTCTTTTGGGGACACTACAATAACATTTATCAAAGGTCGGTTTTTGCAATCCTTCCATCCATTGGAAACAATGGCATTCATGTGTCAACCCAAGAATCCCTATTTGGTTTGAGTGATGTCTCTACATGATTTTTTTTTTTTACTAATAAGGTGGTGCACACTTTTTCATACCCAGGAGATTTGAAACCTGAAGGTGCAGTATTGATTGCCTCCACCATTTCACGCCAATATGGTGATCTCACCAAGTTGAAAGGAAGACCATTGGCATAAATGCAACGTGCAATTTTTTCCTTTGTGATGTCTCTTGCTTCATTTTGAAATGCCCTATCCAATGGTCCTCTTTTGCAGGAAGAAATGGGGTCTTCTACTTGGATAGAGGGTGTCTCCAAGAAAGGATGTTCAGAGACCACTGCCGACTTTGCAAGCAAAGTCATTGATTTTTTCTTTGCTAAAGGATGGTTTCTTAATTTTGTTCTTTCAGCCATAGCATCAACATCTTCTTGTTCAACAATGTATTTCATAATTTTATCCTTTGACAACCCCTTGTTATTTGGCGCTCCACATACTCTAATCCCTTGCCCACCCTGTCCACAAAGGTGAGCTCTCACTCGACTATATGAGCTCTTAAATTGGATTTTACACACATCACAAATCCAAACAAATGCCCCACCCCCTGGAAGTTGTTCAACCATCGTAGTATGATGCCATAAAGGAGATGCTGCATCAATTTTAAACTTTTGGTTTTTACCAACAGTAACACCCACTGAACTTGAACTTGTAGCCATTTGAACTTTGATTTTGTTGTTATAAGAAAATCTTCAAAAACTTGAAAAAAATCTTCAAAAAGTTGAAAGAATCCATCAAAAACTTGAAAAAATGAGTTAAATGCATACCTTAGGTGATTAGATCTCCTTTGTGCAAGCTATCCTCAATTTCTTTTGCACTTGATCAATCTCCTTCAAAAAACTAGCAACCTGCAAAATGAGAAAAATGGAGGGAAAAATGTGTTTGTGAGAGCAATGAAATGATAAATGAGTGATAGAGTCATGTTTTAAAGGCGTTTTAGGGGTTTTTTGGCACTTTAAGTGCATTAAAAAATGATTATTTTTTGTTTTGAGCGCCCAAACTCTGTGGGAGCATTTGGGCATGCGCGGGCACGGCTGGGAGCGTCCAGGCACCCTTGGGTTCTCTGTGGGTCCGCTCCTAGCGGACCCACAGAGAACCTAGGGGTGCCTGGGTGCTCCCTGGGCGCTCCTAGCCGCTCCCCAGCAAGGACTCCTGCCCAAACGCTCCAGGAGCGGGCACGCCGGGCTAAAATGAAGAACCCGGTAACACAGTGGAAAACCTATAGGGTGCCAGGATGGTGGACTATGTGGATAAAAATATTTATCATTTATTTTCACTGGTAATTTCAGTCTTTGCGTCCATTGAGCTTATCTTCATGAGCATTGTATGATGGGCTTCAAAAGGCTTTTATATTGGCTTTTCCTCGGCTTTGTTCAAGTATGGCATCATGGTTGGTGTTGGATATGGATTGCAATTGTGCTTGAGAGTTGGCGACGCCTCAAATCCATAGGGTTTTTGTTGCTGAGTTAGAATAGATTGTTAAGGCAATCTAGTAGGTCATCAACTTGCAACTAACTAATGGGGCCCATGTTCATGATGACAGGTTGTGCGGATAATTTCTGTCTAATATCATTCTTATCATGGTTTGGAAACTCTGTGGGAAACTTGTTGTCAACAACTTCCTTGAACCTTTCCTACGAGAGCTAGCCTTTCGTGTCATTTCATAATTCAATAATGGCCTCCTGAGAGGAGTCTTCAATGTGCATGCTATGACTCAATAGGGAAGCACTTCCAAAGCTTTGTCATTGTTCAGGAATGGTCTAATCCATAATAATACGAAAATTTTCAATTTTTTCATTAGTCTCCATGCCAACTTACTCTCTCCTCGACAATTTGAGTATGCATTCGAGATTTCAGAAGGCCTACACACATTGCCGCATCATAAGGCTTCAATTTATTGATGTAATCTTTGCACACTCAGTTCTTGAGTTGTTGCATCTACTCTCTCTTCTGGCATATAGAGGCTACCCCCTTGGTAGCACTTACCAATCAAAAAATAAAAATAAAACTCAAGATCATAAATGATTTTGTTTTGGCATCATATAGTTTTTTTGTTGAAATATGCTATTGGTCCTCTCTCTTGACTCAAAACAACACTTGTTGCTGTCCCACCACCATCATAATCAACTTGAAGTACTTTGTTGAAATTAGGAAATATCGACACTAGCTGTTCCATCTCTTTTTCTTTCAAGAATTCTTTGTTTTTTTTTGCTGCAACTGTCCATCTAAACTCCTTTTTATCTGCCCCTGTAGTGTCTGTTATGGGTGCACACAGATACCGCTGAAGTTTCAAATAAACTTCGAGTGAAAACTAGTTTATGCATGGAAACTTCTTGCCTTAAACAAGCTGTGTTTGCCACCCCAAAATTGCCTTCACCTTTTCAAGGTCCATCCTCAACCCATCCTTTGAAAGTACAAAGCCCAAATATATCAATTTGGTCTTCATAAAGTTGCACATTTTGATATTTACCAGCAATTGCCTCTTCTTTAACCTTTGCAATACTTGCTTGCGTTGCTCCTTTTTTGTTTTGCTAAAAATCAAATATCATCCAACTATGCAAATTACAGATTTGCAGAAGTATGGTTTCAACACTTCATTCATGTACTTGGTGCATTGGTTAAACCAAATGACATAATCAATCACTTGTACAAACCTTCTTTGGTCTTGAAGCGGTCTTCTATTCATCTCCTTTTCAAATTCTTCTTTGATGATACCCACTTTTGAAATCAGTTTTTGACAAATATTTTGCTCCACTTAAGTAGTCCATTAGATTATCCATTTGAGGCAATGGAAATCTATACTTGATTGTGATGTTATTTATTGCCCTAGAATTTGTAGACATTTGCCATTCCCCTCCTTTCTTGGGTGCCAATATTAGTGGAACTACACATGGGCTTAAAACTATCTCAGATTACCTTTTTCCAATTCTTACTCTTGTTTATTTACCTCTTCATTTTCCTTGGGTGTCAATCTATGTGTTGTTTCATTTGGCAAACTTGATCTAGGGACCAAATCCATGAGATGACTTATGCTTCTCATGAGTAGTAATCCATCCAACAGTCATTTCTCACAATCTCTGCATATTTCTTCACAATTTCATCACTTTAATAGGGATATCACTCTCTTTTTCTGCCACTCCAACTTGATTTGATGTAAAGATCCCTTTTCATTAATTCATCATGTAGCATCCCATAAGCTCATTCCTTTAATTTTCTTGATGGGCTGGAGGAAAAAGTCTCTTTAAAAGTGGGGTTACAATTTGGGAAAATTAGCAATAACAAATAAATAGTATTTAATGGCATTTTCTATTTAATTTTGTCAGTTTATGACAGTGCATCATGGGAGTTACAAATTGACTTTTCAAAGAGGGTAGTTATGCTTTTAGAGTGGGGGTGCTGAGTTATGGTGACATATTGACTTAAATAGCATTTGCTATTCTAGGAATACAATCAAATTATGGGTGTGTTAGGATTTGGGCCCTCATTTGTGCCATAAAATGAGGTGTTTGGCTGTCAGAAGGCTCCTCCTTTTTGTTGTTATTTTTCTGCATTATTTTTTGTAGTTGATTTTGAGGATGAAATCCCTTGAATCTCAATACTAGAGGACAAAACCCCTTTGGCTCCCTTTGGCAGTCTCATTTAGGGGCTGCAATTGTGTTGAAGAGATTCTCCTCCTTCATTTTTGGTGAGTGTTTGGTGGTTTGTCACAGCTGTACATAGCACGTAGTCAATTAATTTTGGATAGTTGTTTGTATGTCATCGCATGTGTTGCATGTTTGGGGTGGTAGCATGTAAGTATTTATCTGCGTAATCTTGATTTATGTTGTCAATAAAATATAGTATTTAGTGTAGCGTATTGTTCATATTTCAGGTGTAGTAAGTTATATACATTTTGTAAAGGATATTGTAGTCGTATCACAACTTGAACTAACATCTTTCCAGCTTGTGGGGTATGGCAAAAAATGAAAAATCCATGTTAGAGGAGCAAAGAGTAGACCTGTTTCAAGACACCATGATAGAAATCCGGATGGGGCAAGAAAGAATGATTGAATTGCTGATATGGTTGTAGTAGATCTGAGAAAGCATGCCCATTGCCATCCCATTACATAATCAAGGAAATACCAAACTAATTTTTTGTGTAGTTTTAGGGTTTATATAGTTTAATAGTTACTCTGTAATTTATTGATTTTAGGTGCTCATGCTTTGCATAAAGTATTTGCATGCACTTATGGCAAAGCCATCCATTACTTGAACAAAGTCAAATGCAATTTTTTTGGCATTGAATGGTTTGGGTGCATTTACCTCTTCAAATGGCATTTAGCAAGGTGCTAATGCATGATGTTAAGCCTTGCAAATAGTGCCCTTTGATGTCACTCATCAAGCTTTGTTGGCTCTCAAAGCTTATGCAAAAAGAAAAATAAAAAAGGCAAGGAATACTATTGGATCGATGTCTTTTGAGGCATTAATTGATTCTTTAAAGGGGGTGAGCCATCACAATGACAATAGCCTCTTGTAGATTCATCTACACCCTATACATCCTAGAGACCTAACATAGCTAGGGATCACATTAATTCCTTTTTTGCACCTCGTACTACACTGGGATGCCAACCATCTTTAGAGAGCACATGGTAGAAAAGAATGTTCATTTGTAAAAAGATCTTTACTAAATTTTGATTCTGTTATAGCCTACCATTCAACGCTACTAGGTCTTCATACTGACAAGAAATGATGGATGCAATTGTAGTTGTGAGTCCTAGCTTCAAAGCCTTGTTGTACAACATTGAGGAACAATATGTTGAGGGATGTATTGCAACATGTGAGCGATGTCTTTGCTGAATGTAGAAGGATTGGGCTAAGATAGGGTGTATAATAATGTTAGATGAGTGAATGGGTCGAAGAAATTATACGCTCATTAATTTCCTTATGACATTAGAGATCAACTTGATTTTTGTGAAATGCATGGATGTATCGAATGGGGTGAAATCAACTTAGACACTTTTCTCTCCTTTTGATGAGGTGGTGGTTGAGGTAGGGCCATAATACATGGTCTAGTTTATCACAAACAATGTTGCTAGTTGTGTGGCCGCTAAGAGACTTTTGAGGGAGAAACATTCCACATTGTTTTGGAGCCCAACATAGTGCATTATCTCGATTCAATCCTATAAGTTTGTGTTAGTTAAATTTGTAGTAAAGAGGGGCGAACCATTACCAAATTTATGTACAATCATGCTAGGGTGTTGAGTATGATGCACACTTTTATAGATGGTAAGGGACATTTTTTCCCAAGGTGAGCATATTTGCTACCCACTTTCTTGCATTGGATATCCTTGGGGCTGCATCTAGCTTTGTTGTTTACTTTGATGGTAAGACCATTGCTGCATATGTTTTTGATGAGAGTTTTTGGTTGGGTGAACAACATATGGTGCAAATTTCAGAGCCTTTGATTAGAGTTTTTAGACTAGTTTAAGGGGAAAAGTCCCCCATGGGCCATTTGTATGAGGCCATGGATAGGGCCAAGTAGGTTACGAAGGCTAGGATGCACAATGACATGGATAAATACATGTCGATATGGGAGATCATTGATAACAATTGGGATTGACAAATACACTGTTACCTCCATATGGTTGGATATTATCTCAATCAAATGTTTTGTAGTGAGCTCTTTAGAGATGATGTCGAGGTATTTCAAATGTATTGGGAGATTTTTCACTACTTTAGAGAAGTGTCAAACAACTATAGTAGAGTTGCCCATATGTAAACAAGGAAAAAGGATTCTCTCCAATTAATGTGTGATAGAAGCTAGGACAACTTTGCAACCAAGTTTTGCCTTTTTCTCTCTTTGAAAGTTGGAATACATTTTAGCTATCATATATATCATGGATGATAGAATATTGATAAATTTTGGTTTTTGTTAGTACAATGGTGTGTTTTTTGCCAAGGAAGCTAAACACATATGACAGATTATGATGCACTTATTGAGCCATCCCTATAGTTGTTTTTCTCGCAAACATTCTTGGATTGTGTTTGAACACACTCCAAGAAGTTTAATTGTTTGACTCAAAAGAAAATGAATTCTATGGTGTTTTTTGACCACAATCTCTACCTTTGGCTCAAGAAAATTCGAGGTCAATTTTTTTTAATTAAATTAAATTGTTAAATTCTAATTATTTTACATTTTGCAAATTTGAGGTCGATATGAATTCATTCATCATGTGCATACTTATTGGTATATGTCATGAACTTATGCCTTTTGATAATATTAGGGAGCATTGAGGATGATCAATTGATTGACCTTGATGTGATTGATCTAGACTTAGAATGGATTGCAAACAAGGAGTTGCTATTTGATGATGAGGTATCATGTCCCCTTTTCAGAATTTAAATAATTTCTTGTAGGCTATGGGATAAAATTAGGTAAATTATTTAAATAATAATCTTTTAAGTTAGTCTTAGTAACTTTATTATAAAACATTATAAGAAAACAATGTAAATATTATAATTATAAAATGGACTGTCTAAATGGGACATAATAAGGCCTTATGTAATTAATGTTTTGTTAAAGTGTTGAGCACTTTTGGAGGGAAAAGAGAATTCAAAATAAAAGGGGCCAAAATAGAGTTTATAAAATTTACTATGTTGCTAGTTCTGGTATTGGTCCTAGTGTGGGTTCGCGGATCTGGTTCATGGATCCGGCTAAATTTTTTTTGGGGTTGGGTTTGTTTTGGGTTTGATCGTACAAAAAACATCTAAACATCATATATATATATGCAGCCTAGAAGCAGAATTAAGATTAGAAGAATGTCATTGAAAACATGCATGATAAGTATTCATCGTTCAAACTTCAAGTTCATTAAAATAATAATATCAAGCTCAACACTCTTAGTTTTAATCATCAAATGGATTTTCTAAATCATGATCATCATCATTGACATTAGATGATGTAGGAACATTAGATGAACCACAAGTAGCGCCAATGGCAGTGCTAGTGCCACTTGCACTAAAAGTGTGTTGGCTTTCAAAATCTTCATATGCAATATGCTGGGAAGTGGAAGCATCCAAATCCGCATGCTCTGGCTCTATATCCCACAATTTTGTGTCCCCTTCCTTATAGTCATGTTGTTTGTGCGAAAGGAAACACAAGTTAGAATGAACGTATACTAAGTTCTTTTCTCTTTTAGAGTGCAATCTATTGTGCTTTATTGTGTGGATGAAAGAATATGTGCTCCAATTCCTGTCAGATGCAGATGAACTAGCAACCTATGAAGAAAAAGTAAACAATTAAAGTTATACATTATATTTATTAAAACTTTAAGGACAAAAAGATAAAAAATTATTGAACTTGTGATAAAACTTTGATTGTGAGGGGTTGCAGGTGTTGGAAGAATTGGCCATGGAACTTCCACCAACTTTGAGCATCCTTCTTAAACCTATCACAAAGAGCCTCAACACTTTGACCATTTGAGTGCACAAAATCAATGAACTCATTCGTGTCTACATCTCACAATTCCATTTTAGAGAAGAGTCTATGGAATATTGCTTTGTACCCTTCACCCACTTCAAAATCTCTATATGGGGGAAGCCTTATTGGCACAAAAAGAATCTCATCACTATAGTATTTTGGATTCAATGCGAAGGGAAGAAGATGTAATGGAGTGGTCATTTTGTTCCATCTTTCTTCAACAATTGCATGTACTTGTTTGAGGAAAGTATCTTCAAGGTCTTGCTCTTTAGCATTTATGATGCTCTTCATCTTCTCAATCATTGAGTTGATGCCATCACATATTTCTCCAATGCAAGGCTTGTCCATGTTAGTATAGCAAATCATGCTCGAAATGGGTTCAATGAAGGTAAGGAGATACTCCACACAATTCCACCATGAGTCATCTAATATCATTTGCTTAATTTTTGTTGCCCTGCTAGAGTTGCTTTTCTGCCATATATAGACCAATTTTGGCTAATCACCATGCTAGAAAGTGTCTCTCTAACTTTCACAAGTCGTCTCAAGATGATTGTGTTAGAGGTGAAATAGGTCTCTGCAACCTATTGAAAATACAAAATAAAATAATTAAAATCTAAAAACAAACTCTAAAGGAGAATTAGAGTACACAATCAAATTATAAAAATGTAAAATTTTTATGCTACCTTACTTACCTTCAATAGCTCCAATTTTGAAAATGATCTGAAAATACCTTGAGACATGTGGTGGTTGGTGATGAACATTTGGATGTCCTCAACCTATGCATACAACTCTTTGATCCAATCAATTTTATTCCCAATCTTTTGTAGCATAAGATTGAGAGAGTGGACTGCACAAGGTGTCCAAAAGGTATGTGAATATCATTCCTCAACCAACAAATCGGTAGCTCTACAATTCTTTGTGTTGTCCATTACTACATTGAACAATGTTACGAGGACCCACTTCCTCAATGGCTGCAATGAGAATATCAGCAATAAATTGGCCATCTTTCACTTGCCCCTCATAATCAATAGCTTTCAAAAACATTGCCCCTTTAGGGGACACCGCTATGACATTGATCAAGGGCCGATTTTTTGCATCTTTCCACCCATTTGAAACAATGGATACACTTGTCTCAACCCATGAATCCCTTATGGCTGCAATGCATCTTCAACGTTCTTGACATCTTTTTCCAGTAGGGTGCCACACACCTTCTCATAACCTGGGCCCTTGTACCCTTTTGCAGCTTCATTAACTATTTTCAACATCTCTTTCCAATATGGAGAGCGAACAACATTAAAAGACAATCCATTTGCATAAATACATTTTGCTATATGTTGGTTGGCAATGTCTCGACTCTCATTTTGAAATGCACTTTTCAAAGGTCCCTTTGGTTTTTTGCTTGTAATGAATTGTTCACTTTGAGGATGAGGAGTGGCAAAAAATGGATGGTTTTCTACCACAATATTGGGACTAGATGCGGGCTGCATTCCCTTTGATCTTTTTTTATTAAGGGGTGACTTGATTTATGGCTTGCCCATTCGTCTGCTTGTTCTTGCTCCATTATATATTCTATTACTATCTTTGATGGCACAACTACAACATCCTTTCCAGGGCAAGGTTTGATGCCTTGTCCAGGTATTCCACACAAATGAGCTTTCACTCGACTATATGAACTAGAATATCTAACATCACACCCATTGCAAATCCAAACGTAACCCCCACCACCTAGAACCTGTTGTATCATTTGAACATATTTCCATAGAGGAGAATTTGGATCTGTTTTGAATTTACATTGAGTCGTAGAGCTAGAACTAGTTGCCATTGTGATTCCTATGACAAGAAATTTTGTAAACAACACATTCAAAATAAAAACAAAAAATAGATACACGAAACCTAGCTCTTTTGAATCTTTGATACATTCCTAGAGGAAAGGAAAAAAACATAGATAAACAAAGTAGAAAAATTGTTTTTTGTTTGTAAAACAAAAATGGATGAAAAAAAAAAAAAGAAACTTACCTTTTTGGAAGAAATTCCTTCTATGATCTTCTTGGCAGCCAATAAACACTTGTAAATGCGTAGGAATGACAAGGCAATTGATGTAGAACCTTCAAAGATCAATCTTCAACTCTCTTTGTTGATCCAACAAGCAAAAAAAACGTTTAGCTTCTTAGAATGATATTTGTTGTTTGCAAAAGAAATGAACAAAATGGATTTGTTTTGGTGTTTAATGTGTTTTGCAAGTCAATATTAGGGTTCATTTGGGTGTTCAATCAAATCAATTGACTAAAATGATTAAAAAAAGCAAAAAAAGTAATTAAAAGCACTAAACTTGGTTCCTCGCGGGTTTGCTCGGATTCGTCTCGAGTTCGCCCTAGGCGAACTGGGTGGCCTTTTGTAGCCCTTGGCTTGGACCCACAGGTGAACTGGACCGATACTTGGATCCGGTTCGAACCGAACCGGGATTCGTCCAGTCACCTGTAGGATCCGATAACACTAATAAAAAGGAAGATAATTGCTCAAAAGAAAGTATGAATTGCTGATTGAAATCAAATCTTTTTAAAGGGCTTGAGCACTTGTGTTCATCTTCTCACCCGAGGACAAAACCTTTGGAGTGTGGGAATTTGGAGGACAAAAACCTTCTTGGTTTCTAGTTTGGATTGAAGGATGAACACTTTTGGAGTGTAGGAATTTGGAGGAGGAAAACTCTCTTGGTTTCTAGTTTGGATTGGAGGACAAAAAAACCTTGTTCTTTAGAGGTGGTTTCATTCAAGAATAATATTTGTGTTGAAAGTTCATAATTTATTTCCAGTTTAGTTTGCTACAATGCTGCCACTATAGTGCTCCTACAAATGCTACAATACTGTTGTAGTATGGTATTGTTATAGTGATGCTATAGTTTCATGAAAAAAATGTTTGTCACCAATTTCTGCAACTTGAAGATGAAGAGTGGACAAAACAATGAGAGAAGACAAAATGCAAACCAGCCTCACAGAGATTTACAACACGTATTGGATAAGCTAATCATTCCTACTTGTGATGGTTCAAACAAATGTACAGCTTGTGCTAAACAGCTTGTGCTTGGGTTTAGAAGTTAGATACTTTTTTAATTATTAAACCCTATGTATGAAGAAGAGGCTATAAAATTTGCTACCCTTCATCTGGAAGGCATAGAACACAAGTGGTGGTATCATGGGTTGATTACCCAAAGGCACAATCTTATTAACACACATGATGATTTTAGCCATAAGTTAATAGATAGATTTTAGCCATAAGTTAATAGATAGATTTGACAGAACAAACCTTGAGATCCATTTTAGGGAGTTAGCCTAGTTGAAGCAATACAACATGGTTGATAGTTATGTGGTAGAATTTCAAAGTTATTAGTGATGGTTCATGATGTTTTTGAAAGGAGGTTTACTGCTCGTTTCATGAAGGGTTTAATTGAACCTATCAAAGGTTGGGTGAAATATTTTGAACCATGATCCGTGTATGAAGCCATTAATAGAGCCCTAACACTAGAGACCTCAATACCTAAGAATGAATTCTACTCAAAGACACCACATGTGGGTCAATTGAAGAAATCATTCTAGAAAGGGGTATCTCATCATAAGGATGTGGCACAAAGAATAAGTAATGAAGAAGAAACCAACAATGAGCTCAAAATAAATAAGTTATGTTTCTCTTGCAAGGAACCATGGGAATCTGGTCATAGATGTCTTGGTTGAGGATAGGTGCTGTAAAAGAGGAAAAATGACAATTTAGCTAAGATGTATTAGCCAAATGATCTACCCTACCTTTTACATTAGGATTGAGACTGGTTTGCTAATATCCAACAAAATAAATCTTCAATCTTAGAAATACTTTAAAATAAAGATTTTTAATTAACCATATTAATAGGAGGAAATTGATAAAGTACTATTTTTTGAAAAATAAAATAATATTTTGCCAAAATAAATTACAGAATGGAAAAGAAGGCAAAATTAGGAACCTGGAATTGAGTGGAGGAAGCCATTGGCTAGGATGCCGACACGTCGTGTGGATGTCCATGCATTGCACTGTTGTCTGTATGTAGCATACACCCCTGATTTTTTTTTTAAAAACCCCTGTTTGCTGTTTTGCTTGTTCAATGAAGTGTTTGTGATTGTTTCAATGCGTTTTCAGATGTATGCAGCATAAAGGTTTGATTGCATGAACAAGTAAACACTAGATAATATTTCTTATCAATTGAGACCACAATATACATCAAGATGATTCATTTCAGTTTGAAAATCAGAATATTACATTGAATAATCAGACCTGATAAATTGTCCGTGGCAGCAGCAATTAAGCTTAATATTGGTAACGATCAACTCCCAAGCTTTTGGCATTCAAAGTCCTTGTTCTTCTACGCACAAACCTCTATTCTCGAACCCCAATATGCAACAATAGGCGTCTAAAGTTTGCAGGTCATAAACTGGGTTTTTAACACCAACAAGGGCGTCCCTCTAAGAAGGTTCGATCTGCTCTAGGAAATTCAAATCTCATCCACAAAATGAATTTTAATACTCTCTGGAATCGCCATGAGATGAGTCATTCATTTGTGCAATACCCATTTTGATTTCTCAAGACGTCTCTGAGATATGAGCAATAAGGTGAGTTCTGGTCCAGAAAAACAATGCCCAGAAAATGATATTAAACACACCAAATTTTTTATAAAATGATGCAGTGCTAGAGGAAGATAAACTCACTCAAACAATCTCATTCAACAAAACTTAACCAATTCTTCATGTCCACTCAATTAGGACCTTTTGCCATTCATAAAACTCATGTTTTCAAGCACTCAAACTGAAATAAGGCACCCAAACCACTTATTGGTTCACAAAACACCTTTAAGCAACATCAATATGATGGTATCAAACACCAAGCAATTCAAATAGATGAACTTTCCCGGGTAAACTATTCAAAGGCAGCAATTAGGCCTTTTGGGCCACATCAACAAAACAATATCAATTTCCCAAGCCCATTTAACTTTGTGAATGCCACAAACAGATTTAAATGCACCTGCACAAAAGAAATAAGCCATCTTCCATCCCTTGTTCATATCATTTTGTCAAACACCTATCTCAGTCCTGCCCTTCTTTATTCCAAAATAGGTCTGCCACAAGACAGGACAGTCAAATAAATAATGGCTTCAAACTCCAAACTCACTAAATCCTGACCTGAATAGGTTCACCTTACACCTTTCCAACATTTACAAACACTAATACCCAAGGAGAACACCAAATACACAACAAGGTGCTAAAAGTCTTCACTGTCCCTGTCTTACCAGTCTTTTGCAACATTGACAGTCCTAGGGCTTATTGGTTTATATGCTTCCAAACTCAAAAGCAAACAACAAACACCTCAACCAGATTTCATTTGATATTCTTGAGCTCCTAAGACCAATAGAAATCCATTCCCACTTGTATTTTGCCAGACCGTAGGATGTAACCCCCTTAAACTCTGTTTTCTGTCTGATTACGCAGATCTGCAATCACAAACTTCCATATTCCATACATCAAACTTAATTACTTGGTATAAAACGTTAGGAAAATGAAAGACGATGCTGTCTAGTTTAACTCCACCAGATTTTAGCACATTTCATTGAGTAAAACGAGAGAAATACAATTTTTACATTCCACTGTTTACCCTAACAGGGTTTTCACCAGTCTGTAGCAAATTCTTAATATCTAGTACAAACAAAGCCAAATTGCATGAAACAAATCACAAATGGAAGGTGATTGAAATATCTAACAAATACAATCAATGAGAAGCCATCTCTTGCCCGTACAGGGCCGTACAAGATCTGAAAACAGTGAAATTCTGAAGAAAATGAATAAAAATAGAGTTTTCCAAAGATCTAATTCTTTTATTCAATCACCCACAAACTTCTAAACGTACAATGGCCTCTTTAAAGGAATTGCCAACTGACTCTACACCTTCTAATTGCTTCTAAATGACCTAAAAGCCTAAATGACCCTTCAACTTCCTAATGTTGCTTTTTGGCAACTTTACAATTTTGCATATTTTGTGACAACCTTTTACATATTTTGGACAACTTTACATTTTGACACAAATTTAGCCTTGACACCTCTAAATGACTCAAATATATGGAGAAATAGTGCTGAGGAAAGCAATTCAACTCAAGTACATTTGCACTGATGATCAGACGGTTGATATTCTCACCAAGCCTCTCTCCAGAGTGAAGTTTGTACATTTTTGAGACAAGCTTGGAGTAGTGAAGAATGTTGCCCTTGCTAAGAGGGAGTCTCAGCATCAATGATCTTTACTATAATGCATATTTCTCTGAGACGGAGAAATATGAGGTGAAAGCCCTCGTCCATCTCTGTGTCGGAGATGTGGTTCTTTCCACACATGGGAGTAGCCATGGTGGATGTCATGTTGAGAGACTCCATGACGACATCACGTTGAGAGACTTCGTGATGAACCCTTTGTACTTGTGTTTTTCCACACATGGGAGTAGCCATGGTGGACGTCATGTTGAGAGAATACATGACATCACGTTGAGTGACTCCGTGATGGGCACTTGTGCACATGTTCCTTTCCACACATGGGAGTAGCCATGGTGGACGTCATGTTGAGTGACTCCATGACGATATCACGTTGAGAGACTCCGTGGTGAACTCTTTTACACAAATGGGTGTAACCATTGTGGGTGTCATGTTGAGAGACTCCATGACATGGATATCAGGAAGGATACCTCCCTAGCTAAGAGGGAGTGTTGATGTTATAGCGGTAGGTGATATCCTTCACTCAAATTCAAATAATAAATAATAAATAAATGTAAAGGCAAGTCGGACTTGCTATGTTAATATTAATTTATTTCTTACAAGGCCGACTAAATAAAAAGTCGTCTCATTTTGTGAAAGAGGCCCACCCTACATGAAAAGACGTCTTGATCTATATATATACAAGGCGATTCTCATTCATTCGTCAATTCAATTCATTCAAGATAAATTCGCACTTCTAGGAGTAGATCGCATATTTTGCAGCAGATCGACATTTTGCATCAAGTTGATTGTTATCAAGGAGAAATCATATTATTTGCATATTCGCACCTAGGAGAGGTGCTATCTCTCATTACTTTAGATCGGCCTTGTGTTTGGGCCAAGTTGTAAAGCAGATTTCTGCTCTTTTCATTCTTAATATAAGAGATATATCTTTTGCTGGGTTTTTCTCCCTCGAGAAGGAGGGTTTTCCTAGGGTATTTACTGTGTTCTATTGTTCATTATTTTGTATTGCTGCTTATCTTCATTTCTAGTCTAAAATTAACACTATCCATAATATAGGAGTCTTGTCCTTTCTCACATTCAAGCCCAACTTGCTGGTCCAAATCTGCACATGCAACTTCTGATTTACTTGTGAAGTTCTCTAGATCAATCTCTTCTCAAAGACTATCAAGCTCACCAATTACTTGCTTGATTTCTTCAACTCTTTGTGCATTCTCTTGCACCCTGAAAAGTCTGAAATCAACAAATTGATCTTCTACCTCCGTTAGAGCCAACTGAGTATTTTCTAACATGTCCTTTGTTGATTGAAGCTCAAGAGTAAGCTCATCAACCTTTCTCTCCTTTTCTTGGAAAGCACTGAAGGTCTTCTTTGCGAATTTGATGGCATAATCTTGATCTCCAATCAAGTGTATGTATTTTGATTTCAATGTCTCCAATGAATCTTTGATAAGTTGCAGATTAGGGAGAACAACTTCATCCTTAACCCCTTTCCGTCTCTCTTCAATTTGAGCGTTCCAATAGAGTTCTTCTATCAAACTGTGTGTACGGTCAAACCTTGATAGACCTCGCACCTCATTCTCAAAGGACCTCATGAGTTGATCCTTCCACTCATGAATATGCATAGGTGGTGTGCTGCTGATAGGCTGTAATTGAAAATCAGAACTTTGTTTCTTGTCTTTGCTGCCCTCATAGCTGCTCCAAGACTCTTTTTCTTCACCACCCACTAGCTGAAATTGCTCAATATCATAAAGAGGATCAGATTCTACTAATTCTTTGAGCCTTTGCTTACAACCAACTTCATGAATAGGTAAATCAGATTTTGAAATATGCCTACCAATTTTTTCCCAGATTTTTGACAACTCAAATCAACACAACGCCAATGGATTAGTGTTAGCTTCAAAGGGAATCAAATGAAATGCACTCAACACCAAGAATGTGCACACAAGATCGTTTAGAAGGCGAGGTGCTAACATATGGCGGAGGAAATTGAATTATAACTGAAAGTAAATACAAGTGAAAACAAAAAGAGGCAGTGATCCAGCCATGAGAGATTTCCACTCTACCACTTAATCAGTGGGGGGAAAAACATCACAATTCAAAACTAATTCATCCGTTGCGGCGGGCATCCACTCAACAGTGAGAGTTCTCCACTTAACAGTGGGTGATAGATGTAAATACAAAGTAATTTCCTCCACACTGGTGGTAAACCATCTAGGGGTTATAGTGTTTGTATTAGAAATCACAAGTAAATGCAGTAATAACAATGGTTGGATTAGTACTTCTAATTCACAACCTTACAATTAAAGAAATCTGAAATTTACAAGTGTTACAATGATAGAATCAATGCAAATAAGTGAAGGATGAATCTTTTAAGTTTTAAACCTCTCAAATATTGAAATTGAAGCCAAAAACTAAACTTATTTAAGTTTGATAACAAAAACCAGCATACTGAAAATGTCAACCAGCAAACTGTAAATCAATGAAATGCTCATATCTCTTTCAATATACCTCCGATTTGAATGAAACGAATTGCAACAATTCTCTAGAAGGTTGGCACCCCAATTGCAATGAAAACTCAGCATCAAAACTCAATCATTAATTTGGCACGAATTCCAATATGCTCCTAAAAGGTACGGCCTGCTTGCAAGGGCGATTTTGCTTGATAAATTCATACACTTCAAATTAAAATCTAATTTTCTCTAGGATTGGTCGCCATGAGCCTAGAAATGAAGAGAGCCTATTAAAGTTAGGTGAACAGATTAAATGCACAGGAAATAATTCAAAATCAGACAAAATAACATAGCATATACCCTGGGAAAACCCTCCTCTTGAGGGAGAAAAACCCAACAACAAAGATCTCTCTTATATTTGATGTAACAGTGGCAATTTTACACATTACAATGAGGTCTAACTCAAGACCGATATGCAGCACCTGGCAAGATGGAATAACTGATAACAGCCTGCCAATTCACACCTGGCAATATACAGAATTGACTGAACACAGATCTGACGATCTTCGGAATAACTGGCGGTTCACAACCTGCAATAAGAAGTTTGCTCTGGCATGATGCTTTGTACTGAATAGACTTCGATCTTTAAGATCTTCACACTGTATTAAGTCCGCACTGAATACAGTATTAGCGCTGCATATGTCGCCCTGTATCTTGTATTCGCATTTGATAATAAGTTCGCACTTGATACTATATTCGAACTTGACAGAACTGATATGAAATAATCGAACTCCACTAGATGATTACAATGGACAAAACAAGGTGTATATATACAAATGAATGGAGAGACAAATCCTTCATGTCGGCCTCTTAAGAAATCGCTTATCTTCTTAATGAAAGTCGGCCTTGAAATATATTAAATGTCTTCTAATAAATGAATTCGAATCTTCTCATGTCGGCCATACTATATGAAGATAATACAAAAACAATAACTATAAATTAAATAGCCAACGGCTATCATTTAATTTTATGTTTCCACGAAAGAGTTGAGCTGGAAGGAGCTACCGAAGCTGCTATATCATTAACAGAGCCAACACCCATAACCAAAATAAAATCATACCTAAAGATGCATGTGAAAATGTCCTTCAGCCAAAATACAACCAGCAAACCAAAATCTGATATAACTCCAAAATTCTTCAACTATTGAGCTCAATATGTACTTCTGGATGAAGCACACTGTCAATCAACCATCTAGGGAACCATAGTTTCAGGCCCGAAGAATGGAGTAGAATTGCCAAGCTTCCCCTTAGCTAGGTTTTGAAATCAATTCAGCAGCATAACTTTACAATATTTTCCAAAGATGAGAATGAATGAGCAAGGCCTCAATAAATAAGCTTCAAATGGCAAATGAAACACTCTGAATTCCAAGAAGTCGAATCACTTCAACTTCCAAAAGGGACTCCACTTCAACCATTCACTTTATTTTGAAATAATAAAATATTATTCATCTTCCCTTTTTGGCGTCCATTTCAAAATGCAACAATAAAGCATTTATTAAATCATTAAATGCTCAACTTGACCCCTTAATGTCCCCTTTTTAAAACAACTTGAAGTCATCAAGCCTAGGCATGGGGTACAACTTAAAAACATGAAATTGACTAAGTATAAAACTCAGTCCAAGGAGATAACCAAAACCAACGCCAATACTGAAATTGATGGATTGCCAAAAATAGCATGATGCCCTGAGCTGAATTGTTGATGATGCCACTGCCAAAATTAGACTTACTAAAAAAAGCCAATGCCAAAAATAGTAAGTTCACCTCAAAACCAACAGAAAGCTGAACTAAGCTGGAAGTAAGACTTACTGAAAGTGGAAACCCTAAATTTGCACATTTGAGTAGCCTACGGATTTCCAGAAATAGGCTAAATCCAAATGAAGAGCGTAGGGCTAAATTGGGGACATTACAATCCGCCCTTCCCAAAATTCCTTGTCCTCAAGCAATGCCACCACTCTCCAAGAAAACAGCTTGATCCTTACTATGCCAAGTAGGATCCCACGGTCCCAAATCCATCTCTGTAAAGACCCACCATGTTGATGCTGCACCACCCTGATCACACAAACATAACCTGTTAAATTTTAATGATTAGATTGTATGCACAGAAATTAATTCAAAATCAAACACAATAACACAACAGATACCCTGGGAAAACCCTTCACTTGAGGGAGAAAAACCCAACAGCAAAGATCTCTCTTATCTATATAAATAATGGCAACAATTCGCTTTACAATGAGGCCAATCACAAGGCCAATATTCAGCACCTACACTAGATGCAATGACAGATAATGATCTGCACTTCCTTGATATCTAAATCTGTCCTTGAAGAAATTCGCAATTTGCTCTTGATGAAATTTGCACTTGAATGAAGGAATGAATTGAACTTGCTTGATGATTAAAGGAGTGAAATGATCTTCTATATATACATATTGATAGAGAGGTCACACCTCTTCAAGAGATAGGTCGGCCATTATATAAAATATAATTACAAAGATAGGAGGTCGGCCTCCAATAAGAAATGCCTTTTCTATTTAGGACGCAACCAATAGAGAGAAAGTCAGCACACATAGAAACTAGTGCTAATCAAATTAAATCGCACCTCTTTATGGATAGAGGACTCTATAAATTAAATAGCTCTCTAACTATTATTTAATTTATTTAATCAACAATAAATCATAGGTTGGAAGAATGCGACTGAAGCTGAATGTTATCATCAACACTCCCTCTCAGCTAGGGAGTAGACTTCCAGCTGCACAGGACATATCATCTCAACATGATGTCCATCACATTGGCTACAACCAAATGTGAAGAGAACAATATCACCTCATCGTGATATTAGATATCGCCTCAACACGATATCAACCATAATGGCTACAACCATACTATGGTAAGTACAAGTGTTCATCACTTGCGTGATGTTGTCACCTCAATGTGACTTTCACCATGACTCTCTCAGAGGGTGAAACACAAGTACAAAATATGTCATGGAGTCACACACATGACATCCACCATGACTCAGCTCAGAGGGTGGAAACAAGGGCTTTCACGCCAAATTCCTCCGTCTCAGAGGAAAATGCATTAACAAGGGCTTGCACCTCAAATTCCTCCATTTCGAGGAAAATGCATTAACAAGGGATTTCACCTCGAACTTCTCTCACAGAGAAGAACTCATTAAACAAGGCTCACTGATACTGAGACTCTTTTCAGTCAAGGTTGGATTCTCCACCATACCAAGCTTATCTCGAAAGTACACTAACTTTATCCCCGAAAGAGGCTTGGTGAGAATATCTGTTGTCTGCTCATCAGTGCTGATGTACCTCAACTGTACAACCTTCCGCAGTACCATATCCCTAATGTAGTGGTACTTGATCTCAACATGCTTGGTTCTGTCATGAAACACAGGATTGATAAAAAGCTTCACACAACTCTGATTATCACAATGAGTGATAGTAGGCTCCATTGATTGTCCAAACAATCCCGCAAGGAGCTTACGAAGCCATACTGCTTCTCGAGTTGCCATACAAGCTACAATGTACTCTGCCTCTGCTGTACTTAATGCTACAGATGATTGCTTCCTGCTGCACTCAGGAAATCATAGCGAACCCAAACTGAAGCAACAACCAGAGGTGCTCTTCCGATTTGTGACACAACCCCAATCAATCAAAAATCATGTAACTCCAAGTCTGCATCCGAAGAATACCTCAACCCATATCCAACTATGTTGCGCAAGTATCTTAGGATATGTTTAGCTGCAACAAGATGTATCTGTCTCAGATCACACATAAACTGGCTAAGTGCACTTACTGCATAGCAAATATCAGGTCTAGTGTTAATTAGATACATCAAGGATCCAATTAGCTGTCTGTACAATGTAGGATCCACCAAGTCTGAACTAGCTGCAGCCTCCTACAACTTATGTAAATTGGTCTCCATGGGTGTAGACATGGATTTGCAATCCATCATACCAAATCTCTTAAGTATATCAATGGTGTATTTCCCTTGACTTAGAATCATCTCATCTGGTTTCTGCCAGTCTTCTAAGCCAAAGAAGTAATGCATGAGCCCAAGGTCCATCTCAAATTCAGAAGTCAACTCCTTACACTCAAGAATCAGGTGATCTTCTCTAGTAAGGATTAGATCGTCAACATATAAAACCAAAATTAATGCATCACCATTGATTACCTTGAAGTAGAGATTTGAATCAGCATCATTCTTCAAGAATCCCAAACTTGATAGGTACCAATCAATCCTTTCGTACCATGCACGAGGAGCCTGCCTAAGACCATACAAGGCCTTCTTCAGCTTGCAAA
The DNA here is from genome assembly GCA_007258455.2 of Sequoia sempervirens. Lineage (NCBI taxonomy): Eukaryota > Viridiplantae > Streptophyta > Pinopsida > Cupressales > Cupressaceae > Sequoia > Sequoia sempervirens. Next base: position 306 of record VDFB02177133.1, on the reverse strand, counting down.
CATGTGACTCCTTCCCATGAACCTCAAATCCATCAGGTTGCTCTATATAAACCTCTTCCTCAATCACTCCATTGAGAAAGGCTGTCTTCACGTCCATCTGGTGAATCTTCCATCCTCTAGATGCAGCAATAGCAATGATGGTTCTGACAGAAGTATAGCGAGCAATAGGAGCAAATGTTTCTTTGTAATCAATTCCCTCTTTTTGAGAAAACCCACGAGCCACAAATCTTGCCTTGTACTTTTCAATGCTCCCATTTGCAGCATGCTTGATCTTGAAGAGCCATTTAGAAGATACCACAGACTTGC